>JACGTJ010002350.1:1715-31317 GCA_014858695.1 Chrysomya rufifacies | reverse complement strand
GGGCGTGGCCCGTCCACATTCTGTCCACTTCAGCAATTATTTTATTTAACATCTTTTGATGGTGGGTATTAAAGATTCGGCCAAGTAGAATATAATCTTGATTATTCTCCTGATTTTTGGTTATTCTCCTGATTTCCCTTGTAAAACCTCTAAGTATCACTAAATCGACACTTAAAAAGTGCACTAAAGGGGAACATTTTCGATGGTAAATGCTTGCTGTGAGTACTCACCTATCCTGCAGCATATGATTTATAGAATCTCTTAATTTCGAATTCTCTGTTAAAACATCACTACATTTCTTATTCACCACATCTAAACGATTTTCCAATTTCACCACACTTTTTTGTACTTTACAAATTGTATCCTTATAACAACTATCGGGTATCTCCAATTTACGCAAACCATCAATTTCCTTTTCCATCTAGAAATTTCTAACAATAATTAGTAATTTACAGAGAATAAATACCAACAATAATACCTTTTTAATATGACCCTCTAATTCCCACAGATTTATGCGTTCATTAGCTAAAATTCTTTGAACTTCAGATTCTTGTTTTTGTAAATTAATTAATTTCTTTTCTTGCTGCAAAATAAAATTCCGAATTTGTTATGGAAATAAACAAATTTATAAACATTCTTACATTAATATTCTTTTTGGCATGAGTTCCTCCTTCTAAGGTATTGATTTCACTTATTAATTGTTTATGCTCCTGCTGCAAACCACTAATAATATGATTTTGTTTTTTCAATTGTTTAGTTTTATAATCTAAAAGACTTCTCAGCTCCAATTGTAGGGTGCGTAACTTTATAAAAAGACAAATTTCATTAAACAATTTTTTCCGAAAACTTGCATTTCTTAACTCACCTGTCTTTGTAAACGTTGTAATTCTGCATTGGCCGATTCTTCCAATTCCGTTTGACCATTCATTATAATAATTTAACATAATTTTCTTAAAAGAATTTCTTAAAATTCTTTTGTTATCTTAACACTTTTCTGTGGTAATTATTCATAAATTTTTTGCAAAATCTAATAATTGTTACCCTGGCAACCATAGTTTAGTAAACAATAGCATCTGGCATCTCTTTTTGTTAACAAAATAACGGTATCTTTTAGCAGCTCAACAATGTAAATATAGAAAGCAACAGTTGAAAAATCCTTAAAGAAAACAATAATCTGGCAGCTTTACGCACACTATGAATTTCGTTAAAGCACTTTACAACTATACAAGAATAAAACTGTTATACAACAAACAAGCTAGCACATTGTTATACAACAAACAAGCTAGCACGTTTCAATAGAGAAAACTCATAAAACTGTTATACTGAAACAAATTTGGTTAAAAAGATTCGCACGCTATAAACAAGTTTATTTGAAGACTCATTTCACCCCTTAATTCACTGCTTTCCTTGAAATTCATTGAATTCATGTTAATTGAAAAAATACTGTATACAAATCACCGTAGGTAAACAATTAAATCCAAAAAAGACATTTTTCGTCACTTAAACTTTTATATTTTTTATATTAACTGTTATACTCAAGACTTTCTTTGGGAAATGTAATTATTGAACATTTTTTTTATAAACTAAAAACTATAAAGAATATTTCCATCATATGTTATATTGAAGAAGTTTGTTAGGAAAATCAGTTGCACGCAAAAATTTTGTATATTCAAAGTGTTAAACTTAAGATTTTCCAGAAGAAAAATAATATTTAGCTATAGAAAAAGTGTTATATAAAACATCGAGTATCTGTTGTTATACTAAATCATTTTGATCTGTTATAAAAACAATAAAAATTTTACTGTGGGAAAACGTTATAATAACAAATTGTTATATAAAACAAAATTCTCAAAAAAAAATAATAATAAAATAAATAAAGAAAAAACTGTTATATCGTGTATTTTTTTGGTATAACAATGCGTTTTATTTTGTTATATCGTAGAATTATATATAGAGAATAGATAAAATATGTAAAAGAACTTTCAATAAAAAATTTCCCTAGTGACTCGTTATTAAAAAAAAAAAAAAAAACATTATAAAAACTGTTATATTGATAAATTATCTATAGGAAAACTTTTATATAAAAAAAACTGTACTGAATATTTTGAATATAAACGTTTATAAGTAGAAAAATTTTATTTTTATATATTTATATGTTGTAGTCGGTAAAACATATCGAAATAGTCCAAAAATTTATACGTAGCACGGCTGTTTACAGATTTATAAAAAAAAAATCATTTTTTTTAAAATGTTTTTTTTTTATATTTTATAACAATTTTATTCAAAAACATTAAAAATATAGTGCTGCCAAATTCATTTTCCAATTGTCTTGCTTGTTTTCATAGCAATATAGCAGCTTTAGTAAACAGCTGTTCAGTGGCGTTGCCATCACGGTTTTTTATACTTAATTTGTTTGGATGTTTTTAATATCAGGGAGCAACACATTTTCATTAATGTGGAACATTTTTTTTATTTAAAAAATATAAAATTTCATAAAAATATTAAATTTAATACAAACTGCATAAAAATGATTTTTTTAACTATAAATTATGGTAGATTTTTCCGAATTTTGATTCAATATTCAAAAATATCTCTTACAGATATTTTCTATCGCACTTTAAGGTATCAATGATACTTTCACTTGTCTAATGTTCGAGTAGGTGAGCAAATTTTGTTAAATTTCTCGTTGGGATAAATTTTACATCTATTGGCAACATTACTATTAAATTGAACCATCTGGCTGCAAAATTGTTAACAAAAAACAAGGTTATGTAAAAAAAAAACAAATAAGGAAAATAATTTAGAAAATTACAATTTCTTTATAAAAATTCTATAAAAACTTAAATAAAAATGGTGTCACCAACTTTGGCTTTATTTGTAAGAGCTCGTGGACCAGATGAGTTCTGGCGTAAACGTAAAATTTTCAAATTGGCAGCTGTAAGTTAACAGAAGTACATATAAAATAATAGAGGAATTGCTAATAATAAAGATTTTGTTAAAATTTTTAGCATTTTCGTGGACGCAGAAGGAATGTTTACTCCATAGCCATACGTAATGTGCACCGTGCCTTGGTTTATGCCACCAAGGGTAGGAAACTAAAGAAATTGGATATGGCTGCTGTAGGTTTTTTTTTGTACAAATAACGTATTTAGTTTACAATAAATAAAATGTATTTATTTCAGTTATGGACAACTAGAGTACAAGCCGGTTGCGAGCAATATGGTGTTTCGTTGGATACCTTTAAAGAGGGACTAGCACGCAGCAATATTTTATTAAACAAGTAAGTTTTACTTTGTCGCTAAGCTACTTTTTGATGAAGCTATTTTTCTTTTGTATTTAAAGGAAAATCTTATCAGATTTAGCCATTTGGGAGCCCAGATCTTTTGAAGCTTTGGTAAAACTATCTCGCGAAAGAGCCGTTGTGGAAACTTTGCCCGGCATTAATGAAAGATCTGTTATGAATCAAGTTTATGGTTTAGCCAATTTAAAAATAAAGTAATTTTTTAAGTTTTTAACAAACTTGTTGTTTTCTTTATTGCCTCAATAATTAAACGATAAAATAAAAAATAAAAGAACACGAATTTAAAAAAAGAAATAAAGCGTAAAACCGTTTTATTTATTTTCTTTAGATTAAAAATATAGCAAAACTTCTTTAAGTACTCTCTTGTGTCCAGTTGTAAAGGGTTAACATTTTACTGGTTTTAAAAAGAATAGTAACTAAAAAAGTTTTGTTCTTTGTTTCTTTACAATATATAAATGGAATTTACAAACTAAATTATAAAGTTAAACCACTACTTAGCTCTCCATAAAATTTAAAGCTAAATAGTAACATAGAAATTGTTTAAAATTAAGAAAACAGCAAACGTGTTTAACTGATGATTATAAAAAGAAAAAGTTAAGAAATTAATGATTAATTTACAACAAATGCTGATTATTTCAATATACAACAAAAATCCTATTCAACTTTGGCTAAGATGTCAGATTCACGGAACAACAAGTATTCTTTTTTGTCTTCCAATTCAACTTTGGTGCCGCCGTATTCGGGCAACAAGACACGGTCACCAGCCTTAACATCCAAGGGAATATTGGCACCAGTTTGCTAAAATTTAAAAAAATACAAAAGTAAACAAAACAGTTAAAATTAGTAGTAGAATAAATTAACTTACAGGATTTCTGGCACCGGGACCAACAGCAATAACGGTTCCATGCATCATTTTGCCTTGTGCCTTTTCGGGCAAAACAATACCGCCCTTGGTGGTGGTCAAAGTTTCAGCACGTTGTACCAAGATACGGTCCAACATGGGGATGATTCTCTTAATAGCATTGGCCTTAAATTATCAATAAAAATAAATAATTTATTGAAAAATTCTCTTAAAACAAATTAATAATTATTTAATCTTTAAAATTTTCTTATTATCTGTACATTTTTATTCAAGAATCTTCATTTTTTATTAACTATTATCTTTTAAATTTCCATTTGTTTCTATATTACACAACACTTTGTTGTTGAACGTATGTACGTTCAATAGACCCGGCCTTACTTTTTCTACTTTATCACACAACATAAAAAACACATTCACAGAAACATCGAGAATCTTTTCAATTTTACTTCTTTTTTTATTAATAATCATACAAAATTTTATGTTTGTAAACAGATTTTTTTACAAAACTCACCATTTTATTGTGTGTTTAATTGAGAGAAGTTAATTAAATTAATAAAAATTAAACTTTTGTGCAAGAAATTTCAAGAATTCTTTGCTTTAACCAGCTTTCAATTCGCACACGTGCGACCGGGACAAGTGATTATTTGATAATGAAATTTAGAATTGAAACTGTCAAATAACACTCTTTGACAGCCAGTGTTGCCCATTTAGCCATTTTCTGTTTAGGTAAGGGTTACTAAAAATATACTTCCAATAGTCGAGGAATCGATATTTTATTAAAAAATTTCGAAAAGTTATCTAATTCTTTTATAATCCGAAAAGATCCCCATTGCTTAAAGAGGTTTTTGATGCCAATAAAAAACACGATTTAAACTTGTCGGCTTGATATAAATTCTCGCTTTGCTTTCAAGAACAAATATTAAAATAGCAAAATTATTATTTATATGAAAATATGTTTTTGCTTGAAACACAAGTTAATAGGCAGCGGAATTATTTAAAGCAGGTGTTCTTTATTTAGAATATGTCACAATGATAGTAAAATCATGTTCCATCATGTCACAAACTAATAAAAATTATCTTTCTGGTTAATATTTTCCATAAATTTTTTTATAGATGAAAACGTAAACTTAAATGTTTAAAGAGAGCCTTGGGTAATACAATATTTATTTTTAAATTTTTAAGTATTATTGCAAGACGAAGATAAAGACGAAGATTTTGTATTTTTAACAAATTTTATTTTTGTAAGAACATATATATTAAAGCTTCTTGTTATGGTTTTATATAAATTACAATATGGTAACTCTATTATTAGTTACAAAATGCTGTCAATGTTAGCATTTGTAAAAAAGCGCTGTAATAATTCAAAATAGAATTTTTTGTTAAAATAATAATAAAACATGAAAATATATAATTTAAAATAGAAAAAGTACAATTTTTCTTATAGAAAAATAAAAGAAATAAATAATTTTAGCACATGTTTTTTTTTTTTTTTTTTTTTTNNTTTTTTTTTTTTTTTTGAAAAATGCAAATCCCTGACATATTTTTTTCAGTATAAAACACAACAATTTAAAGCGATGTTATTATTAATATATTATAATATTTCAATTTTATTGTTTGTATATTTATTTATTTATCATTTATGTATTTATTTGTTTGATTATTTATTTTCCATTAAGTTAATTCTTTCTACTCATTTAATTAGCTTTTTCTGTATTCACTATTATCGGCAACACTGTTTTATTCTTTTAACCTGTTACAACAATTACCAACTACCCGAGTAACTGAACACACAACACAACATATATTTTGAAGTTTCTTTTATAAACGAACACACGTGTTGGTGCTTGCTGGCTAAAAAGAAAACGTGAATTTTTTGTGAATTTCTATAGATTCTTATAAAATTATCAATAAAATGGGTAAAATTAAGAAGGAACCTGTTGATGAAAGTGTTACCGAAGTTGGTAATGTCAGTGTCAAGGAGGAGGATAACTATGATGACAAACTTAAATATGTCAATGCGATCTCGCAGCCAATGGCCACCAAAAAGATTGCCAAGAAATGTTATAAACTTGTTAAAAAAGCCATGAAACATAAAACTTATTTACGCAATGGTCTTAAGGATGTACAAACTAGACTACGTAAAGGAGAAACTGGGTAATTTTTTGCTACAGAATACTTTATTAGTTCATAAATATACTAATTTTAAGTTGTCCTTTTTTTTAGTTTGGTTATCTTTGCCGGTGATGTTACTCCCATAGATATCATGTGCCATTTGCCAGCTGTTTGTGAAGAAAAAGGTATTCCCTATGTTTATACACCCAGCCGAGCTGATTTAGGTGTCGCTATGGGTGTTAGACGTGGTACAGTTGCATTACTGGTGCGTGAAAACGCTGACTACAAAGATTTGTTTGATGAGGTCAAACAAGAAATTTCCACATTATATTGTCCTGTTTAAGTAACAATAGCTAAGAAAACAAAAATGCAAAAGTCTACAAATCTTTAATTTTCATTTTAGTTATTAAGCGCGTATTTTTAAGAAATTTATAGAAAAGATATAGAAATAAAAAAAGTTTTTTTTATTAAAGTTTGTGAATTTCCTTAAAGTCGTTTTCTTAAGCCCTTTGTTTTAAGCCTTAAGATTTAGTAAAACTTCATGGGTGTTTTAGCTTGTCCCTTTGGGATCTTTTTTTTTATTTTTTATAACTTTTTTTCGGTTTTTTTTTTATTCTTTATAATTAATTTTTAAAAATTTTTTTATTCTTACTAAAATTACTGAAATACATAGATCTTTTGTTTTGTTTTTAATTACACTGAGTTTCTTATAAATGTTTTTTTTATTTATTTTTTTTTATTTACTTATTTTATACAATTTTTTTATGCTACTTTATGAAAAAATTAATGTTTTGCAAAAAGTGTTTGTTTTTTATAATTAATTTGTTTTGCTTAATTGAAAAATATAAAAACAAAAATAAATTTATGTTAGAATTAAAAGTTTAATTCAAATATTGCAAAATATAGCTTTAGTTTAAAAACAATTTTAAAATAATGAACTTTTTTAAATTTGAAATTGTTACACAAACTAAAATTGCCTATAAAAAATCATTGGCTTATACCCGATTTCTATTGTCTCTTTTCAATTAATCAGTAGAATATTTTAAATGATTGTATTTGCTAAGTAGAACATTGCGGTGTTTGATTTTGGATATTGGATTAACATTTTTTAATACATTTAATAATTACATCGTCTTGTTAAACGAAGTTCTCACTAATGTTCTGAATGTTGTCCATGAATCCTTTTTCTATTGGTCAATTTATTTTAGTGTTGAAAACTGTGTTCTTGCTACGTATAATTTTCCATTTTCCTGACCTCCCCTTTGTTCTGCGCCTAGTCGTAGTTGTTGTTTACCTTAATATTGTATTGTGCTATGTTCATTCATTTAAAACGATCTAGAATTGTGAAAGTAAAAAAGAAATCTGGACTAAACTCATGTGAAACTGCACTAAGAACTGAACTTAGTGAAACAAAGATAAAACTAAACTGGATTCAAATAACTCAAACTGAAAAGTAACTCAAGTATAACACATAAATAAATTTTATCTCGATTTAAAATACATATAATTTAGAATTGAATTGAACTAGAACATAAGTAAAAGCCATTTGAATATTCATAGAGTTGGAAAACTTGTGACATTCTCTGCATAGTTTGCAAAAGTTAGAAGGTGCATCTGTCATTGTATTCTGACTGGATTTATGGATACATTTGGAAAGCGGACATACCATTGCTGAGATTGGTCTGCAGTTATGGTGACTCAATGGCGGTATATTTAGAATCGTTAGCGGAGAAAATATCCTTAAAGCTAGTTTTTGCTTTGTAGCAAAGTTCTCGCTTGATATAAATATTGTAACAATCCTGTCTTTAGATGAAACCAACAGCCAATAGTACCAAAATATGGAGTTCATCTTAAAGGCTTAAAGAAACCGAATCAAATATAAACCAAACCTACTATAATCCAGCAATTTTAATAGCTTTAGATCGTTTAGATTTTTTATGACCGAAACTGTTGATGAGTGGTAACAAGTTCTGTATCTTAGGCATTTGATAGCCTTTATAAAAGAACACTATATCGATTTCTTAGTTCTTTTTACGAATTTGTTGAGACAAAAGTTCTCTGCAAAAGCATTGACAGATGTACACGTTCCCACGACAATTGGATCTGAGTTCTCTAGAACGTTTCGAAATCATTACGTCAATTAGGTCTGAAAGCTGCAGAACGAATCGAAATCATAGTTCGGACAAAAATTCTCTGCAAAAGCATTGGCAGATGTACACGTTCCCACGACAATTGGGTCTAAGTTCTCCAGAATGTTTCGAAATCATTACGTCAATTGGGTCTGAGAGCTGCAGAACGTGTCGAAATCATTGTTCGGACAAAAGTTCTCTGCAAAAGCATTGTCAGATGTTCACGTTCCCACGACAATTGGGTCCGAGTTCTCCAGAACGTTTCGAAATCATTACGTCAATTGGGTTTGAGAGCTGCAGAACGTGTCGAAATCATTACGAGCAAAGATTGTCAGAATACAGAAAAACGCTTAAGCAAGTGGAAACTGGCGACAGTGGGCAACAAAATGGAAAAAATAAATATTTTTAAAAAAATAGGGGTATTGGGGGACAGTGTTTTTTTTTTCCTAAATAAAATCGAAATCATTGCAAATAACAAAATATTGCAAATTTAATGAAAAATTATATAAAATTTCAACAATTTCACCTCAATAGTAAACAGAGTTTAAATACTTAACTGTCAGTTAATTTGATTTACGAAACTGATAATAAGTTAACTTCTAGTTAATGTTGTTATAAAATCGTGGTTAAAAAGAGTTGAAAAATTTAAAAAAAACAAAATAAAATTGCTAATGAAAGTTTATTAAATAAAATCTTTCATTTCTATATGTAAAAAAAGGAGAATTGAAATATATTATGTGTGTGTGTGTGTTGAACTCATTAATTACAAAATTTTGTTTGTCACAATTTTTTTTTAAATATATATTTTTTTTTAAATTATTTTTTTTTTAATAATTTTTTTGTTAATTTTACAATAAGCTTATATAAATTGTAGTTGATTTTTTTTTGTTTTGTTTTGTTGTGGTAGGTTTTTTTTTATTTTACTTTTAGTAAATGACAATAATTAAAATTATTTAAATTTTATTTTTTTTATTAATTAATAATAATATTAAAGAAGAAATATTTGTTTTATATATGAATTTATATGTAATAGTAATAATAAAAAAAATGTAGTACATAATTAATAATAATAATAATTGCTAATATTTAAAATTTATAATAAAAATAATTAAAATTAATAATTAATAATAATATATAAAAAAAGAAATTAAATAAACAAAATGTTTAAATATGTTTGCATAAATACAATATAAAAAAAATGTTTATAATTTTTTTTTTTTTTTTTTTTTTAAGAATTAAGTAAGAAAATTTTTTTAAATTAAAATTTTATTTTTTTTATTTTTTTAATTTTAATATTTCAAGGAAATTATTTAAAAACAAAATTATAATTTTACTATAAATAATTTTTTTTTGTTTTTGTTTTCATAATTAGGAGGGAGTGGGGATTTTTTTTTTATTTTACATTGTTTACATTGTTTTTTTTAATTTTTTTTTGTTTTGTTTTTTTTTTTTTAATAGTTTTATTAAAAACTTCTTTTTCATTATTTTTTTGTTTGTTTTTGTTTTGTTTTTTGTTATTTCTTTTGCGTTGTTTTAATTTAATTTTAGCTTACAGTTTATAAGAGTCCTAGATTTAAGTTTTACAATAAAAATCTTATATTATAAATTTAATTATATAAATATTTTTTTTTTTTTTTTGCTTTTTTCAATAATGTTTTTTTTATTCATTTTTGTTTAAATTTACAAATTTTGCAAAATTTTTAGTTTTAGTGTTAATTTTATATATATTTTTTTAAATAACATTTTTTGTTTTTTGCTACAAAATATTTTTTTTTTTTTTTAATTTACATTTAATTTTTTTTTTATTTATTTTTTTTTTTTAATTTATTTTTTTTTATATAAAAGAGAAACTCAAATTTAGCTTAAGATTTTTTGTTGATTTTTTTGTTAATTTATAGCAAAAATATTTATTTTTAAACTATTAAATTATTTTTTTTTTATTTAATACAAAACTAAAACAAAGTTAAGTTTTATTTTTCATTGTTTAGAAGCTGTTTAATTGGACAATACAACAAAAAAACTTGAAACTATTTGTTATGCTAACCTAAAATTTCAAAAGAAAAAATTCACCACTAAAAAAATTTAGCAAAATTTATACTGAAATTATTAAAAAAAAAAAGATAAATCAGCAGAATGTAACAACTAAAAAGTTGTAAAAAATTCATAATTTCCAAAAAATATATATATATTAAAGAAGTTTTTAAATTTTTAAGAAATTCACCTCGTGTTAAATTTTGTTAGACCATTCAACATTAAAAATTATGTGTGTGATTTTACATTAATTTATATTATTTTGTAAAAATTTTGCTATTTTATAAAAATTTCACTATGTGGTGAATTAAAAAAAAAAAAAAAAATATTCACCACTAGAAAACCTTTAAGATTTTTAGTTATCGTAAAGCTTTAAAAAAAAAAACTGTTTAACTTTATAAAATTTGTTATATTAAAAAAAAAAACTTTGGAAAATTTAAAAATTCACCTCGTGGTAGGTTTTGGTTCTTTGAAGAAAAAGAAAAAATAAATAAACAGTAATTGTTTTTTTTTACATAGTACTTAAATTTTTTGAAAAATATATTTTTAAAATTTTCAACTAGTGGTGAATTTAAAAAAAAATTCACCACCAAGATTTTTTTAATTTTTCACAATTTAAAACAGCAATTGTTTCTTTTACATAGTACTTAAATTTTTTGGAAAAATGTAGCTATATTTTTAAAATTTTCACCACGTGGTGAATTTAAAAAAAATCACCACTAAGAAAAAATTTTTAAATTTTTGACAATTTAATGTAATTTTTTTAATGATCAAAGAAAAACTTGAACATTTTATTTTACTTTATAAGAAATTCACCACTAATATGTTATTTTTTTCAAATTTTTTAAGATAATTCCTCAAATTTGTGGTGACTTTAAAAATACACATAAAACATTAAATGTATGATTTTTTCACAATAAATATGTTGGATTTTGTAAAAATTTGCCTTGTGGTGAAATCTATGAAATTATTCACCACTAACGAAATTCATACCTTCCATGAGGTTAAAAGTAAATTTTCTTTTAAAAAAGAAAATTTAAAGATATTTTGTTTTTTAAATAAAATTTTTATACAATATCATTGGAATGCGCAATTCGATTTTGACAATTTAATTATGAGTTAAGTTTTGTAAAAAAAAAAAATATTCACCACTAAGAAAAATTAACAAAATTTTTGTTTGAAAATTGATGTTTCTTGGAGAAATGAAGAAATTTTTATTATTATTAATTTTTTTATGATAATTTCAACACGAGGTGTATATAAAATTACTCACCATCATATATTTTTTTTGTTTTTTAATTTGAATGTTTCAAAATTTGATTTAACTTTTGAGAACTAACAAGAAATTGTCAATAAAATGTAGACTTTACATTTTATTACCAATTTTTTCATTTTAGATAATTTCAACACGAGGTGTATATAAAATTACTCACCACGATTTTATTTTTTTATTTTTAAATTTTAATGTTTTTCTTAACTTTTGAGAACTAACGCGAAATTGTTAACAAAATGTTGAATTTACTAAACATTTTACTTAGTGGTGAGTTTTTTTTTTTTGGAAATTTTTATCCTACAAAGTTTAAGATTTGGTTTCTCTTAATCTCTTAAGTTTTCAGTTAAAAGTAAAAAAAAAAAATATTTCAGAAATTTTAATACATTAAGGGTTTTCAAATAATATCAAAGAAAATTTGAAATAAATTGAAAATCTGTGCTTTAAGAAAGGTCAAAGGTTAAGCATTTGGATTTTTTTTTATTTATAAATTTTAATGTTTTTCTTAACTTTTGAGAACTANNTTTTTTTTTTTTTTTTTTTTTTTTGGGAAATTTTTACCCTACAAAGTTTAAGATTTTGTTTCTTTTTATCTTTTTTTTAGATAAAATTAAATAAAATTTGAGAAATTTTAAGACTTTAAAAGGTTTTCAAATTATATTAAAGAAGATTTGAAATAAACTGAAAATCTCGGCTTTAAGAAAGGTCAAAGGGGTGGGAATTAATATTTAAAGTTAGCATAAAACTTGAGTTTTTAAAATAAATAAGAATTTAAGCATAACATGTTGTTTTTTTGAAAGGCAGTGTAAGGTTAAGGAAATGTTTTTGTTAAAAATGTTTGAAATAAAAAAAATATTTAAAAAATGCTTAAAAAAAGTTATAAATTTTATAGTTAACAGCTTCTAACTTAACTTTGTTTTAAACAACATAATTTTTATTTTTTTTTTTTAATTTTTATATTTTGTGTGTGCATTATTTTATATGTTTTTTTTTTTTTTATTTTTTTATATATTTTTTTATTTGTTTTAATTCTTACAAATCGTAATATTAATATTAAATGTTTTTTTATTTATATATATTTTGTTTGCATTTTTTTTTTGTTTTTTTGTTNNNNTTTTTTTTTTTTTTTTTGTTTTATTATTATATACTTATATATTTTCTTTTTTTGTTAATAATATTCAAATAACTAAATTATTTTAATAATAATTCATAATCCAAAGAAAAAAGAGAACATTAAAATTAAAGTCATTTAACGACTTAACACAAAAAATTATCAATTAATAACAAGATTTCTATGTTTCAAACTTTTTTTTCGGGTTTAAATCAAGGGGGGGGGGGCCTTTTCTATGAAAGCTGCTTAACTTGTGTTTAAAACAAAGCTAAATAAACTAACAATAACTATAGTAGTAGTAGTAATAATTATAATTATAATAATATACAATGTTTATAATATTATTTAAAAAAGTAATTTCGAGCCTAAAACGAAAAAAAAAAATACATAATAATAATAAAAGAAATAATAAATTTAACTAAAATCTAAAGGTTTATTAAGAAGAAATAAAATTTAATTTAAATTAAATAATAATAATAAAAAAAAGAACTTCAATTTTTGTTTTGCCAAAAAGAATAAAGCTAATCTTTAAATGTCTCTTACTCTCTCTAGTAGAATTTAGGTTGCAACAGAAAAATTTATATATTCAAATAAACAAAAATCATTAGAAATTTTTTTTATTAACAATTAATTAGTAATATAATTACAATTGCCCTTGAAATTATTGTATTTGTATCACAATTACTTGTTATTTTGAAATTCTTTATAGAAAACTCATATTTTTTCTCAACCTAAAACTGCTCTTTCTCTCCACTACAAAAAATATCTTTCTCTCTCTCTCTCTTTTACTCATATACTTATATTTTTCGCTCTCTCGCTAGCAAGTCAAGCAAAATTTAGTTAAGTCTCTTTAAGCAGCAGCTTTCTTTCTCTCTTTCTCTCATAATCTGTCTTAAGGCCCCCCCTTTTCTTAACCTTTTTTTTAAAGTCTATATCCTGTTTGTTTTTTTTTTCTATTTTATCAAATTCTTATATTTTATTGAAAATAATTATAAAAACCATTCGTACCTTGACCCAAATTACGTATGGCTGCAAAAGGATCCTTTTCCCCATTATCACCAACATTATTAGCAGGTCCTCCCACTGTTAATCCCAAACCCAAACCATTACCACTTAAATTGGCTACCATAGCATTATGGCCATAATTGTGAGGCTGATGGTTGTGGTGTAGGGAAGTTGCATCCTGTTGTTGTTGTTGCTGTTGTTGGGGTCCTTGGCTTAAGACGGCGGCATAAGTAGTATTACGATTATCAGCACTACTTGCTGCCGGATTATTGGCAGGATGTTGTTGTTGTTGTTGCTGTTGCAGATTATTAGCTTGTGGCTGTTGTTGTGGTTGTTGCTGTTGGAAATTTTGTGTATGAAATGTATTATTAAGACCATCTCCACCCAGTCCAGTTACAAATGCATTCTGGCCCATAAACAAATCCATATCATTCTTAAGACCGGTAGCATTAAAATTGTTGTAGAGTAACTTTTGTAAAGTATTATTGTTTTGCTGTTGATCTTGTTGTAGTAGAGCTTCGAACAGGGTACTGGAGCCAGTTGTAAGACCAGCTAAAATATCATTAGGACTACCTGCTATCAGGTTGTCGGGTGTGGAGGAGGACAGTGAATGACCTCCGGTAGAATTACTAGAATTACCAGTACTATTTAAATGATGATGGCCATTGCCCATAGTCAAACCTTGACGCCGATAAAGAGGCACAGAAGATGAATTTGATGAGCTAGAACCGGCACCGGGAGGACCCATCAAAAACTCTTTGTTGTTCATAAGGGCATCTGAAAAGAAAAAAGATGAATGAAATAACATTTGATATTAAAAAAATCTTTAATTTCCTTTTTATAGGACTTTTCTCTAAAATGTTGAAGAAAATTTTTTAAAAATTTCTTTCTTTTATGTTTAAAATTTATTTTTATAAAAAAAAAAATTTTGACAAATAGTTCTTTTGTCTTCCTTTTTATGCTTTTTCTTTAAATTCCAACTTCACAGGATTTTTTTTTTCAAAAATGTCCCTTTTTAGGAAATTTTTAAAAATTTCCCTTTTTAGGAAATTTTTGAAAATTTATTTTTTTTTAGGAAATCTTTGAAAATTTATTTTTGTAGGAAATTTTTAAAAATTTCCCTTTTTAGGAAATTTTTTACACACTTCCCTTTCATAGAAAATTTTCTAAAAAAAACCTTTTATAAGTTTTTTTTTTAATTTCAATTCATAGGAAGTTTTCAAAGGATTTCCCTTTAAAGGAAATTTTTAAAGAATTTCCCTTTATAGGAAATTTTCAAAGAATTTCCCTTTATAGGAAATTTTCAAAGAATTTCCCTTTATAGGAAATTTTCAAAGTATTTCCCTTTATAGGGAATTTTCAAAGAATTTCCCTTTATAGGAAATTTTTGAAAAATTTTCCTTTTAAGATTTTTTTTTTCAAAATTTTCGTTTAATTGGAAATTTATCCAAAATTTCCCTTTTATGGGAAATTTGAAAATATTTTTCCACATTTTTATATTATAATTCCAAAATTTCCTTTTCATAAGAAAGCTTTTAACATTTCCTTCCTATAGGATATTTTTCAAAATTTCCTTTTTATAGAATATTTTTAAAATTTTCTTTTTGAAGGATAATTTTTTAAAATTTCCATTTTATAGAAAATTAAAAAATCCCATTATTTTATTTTTTTTAGGATCATATATTTAATTTTCCTTGTTAGGAAACCTTTCAAAAATTTCCTTTTTTAGAAAATTTATTTTTTTTTTTTCAAGGAAATTTTTCCAAATTTCCACTTTCTCACTTACTATTTGTCATATAACCGCCATGATGATTGGCGGTTTGTTGCTGTTGTGTTGGCGTAGGCATACCCATTAAATTAGGTGGCCCAGCCATTTTAGTCAAACCACCCGGAGGTGGCTGTTGACCATTACCTCCTATTGTCGGAAACATTTTACTGCCACTCAAGAGAGAATTTCCCGCAGAAGCATTGTTACTGTTCATTAGCAAATCACCATTCATTAGGGCAGCATTATTGCCACTACCAACACCTACGTTTCCTCCAGGTCCTCCACCACCTCCACCGCCTACACCAAAGAGATCACGTAAAATGGGTTGACTTATCTCATTGCCATTGATGATGGAATTGAAAACCATATCAATTTGTTGATTGAAATTAATATCCAAGGGAGGTGTTTCATCATTAACCGCTGCCATATTAAGAGGAGGCTGCAACAGATTACCGGTACCAGTGGGACCCATGTAGGGATTCATACCTCTCTGTTGTTGTTGTTGGTAATTCATCAAAGGAGGCATGAAATTATCACGTGGCATTAGTTGTTGTGTTGCTGCAGGGTTGGCTGTATTATAGGCTTGTTGCAAGTGTTGGGGAGGCTTATTAACTTGTGGTGGCTGCTGTTGTTGTTGCTGCATCATTGCACTAACTTGCCTCAGAACCTCGGTAAATTTATTGGCTGCCTCTTGTCCCTGAGTCTCTAAGAGTTTTAAGTACCATTTATATTGGCTTTCCTTGGGTTCAAAGGCCATTTCATAAATGTTGACATTAGGTGGCAATAAAGAGGCATATTCATGCGGTTGAGGAAATCTTAATGCCGTAGGAGATTGTTGTTTATTGGCCGAGTTTACCATGGCATTGGGAGGAGCCTGAAACATGCTGCCTCCTATGTTTAGAGGTACATGCACGTTATTGAGAAATTGAAAGTCTTTGTCTTTAAGTTGTCCGGGTACATTGTTTTGACCAAAAAATGCATTTTGATTGGGTCCGCCAGCTGCGGTTGGTGGCCGCGGCATAAAGGGATCCATGGGACTAATCGGCCCATTGGGTATACCACTCATATTTCTTTGATTCAACATTTGCAACTGGCTGGGTGGTGGTGGCGGCGCAACATTGGCTTGACCAAAACCACCAAAATTTGAATGATTTTGAGGAGGTGGCACTTGATTGCCGGCTCCTTGGCCTGGATGCTGTTTATTGGCGAAGAGGGCTTTATTAGCCAAATATCCCAAATCATTGGGATTATTACGCATTTGCTGTTGTTGCTGTTGTTGGTTACTTAGGGCAGGAGGTGGTTGTAGGGGTACACTATTACCTCTCATATTTTGACCCGTTGATTGCGGAGGCATTTGTCTGCCATTTGCTCCGTTGTTGCTGTTCGATTGTTGCTGCTGTAATTGTGTTTGTTTGGGTAATACACTCCAGGGATTAGTTTGTGGCGGTGGACCCCATAAGCTGGCATTAGGATTCTGCGTGTTTCCTTGTTGGCTAGTTGCAGATGAAAAATTTCCACTTCCCCCAGCTCCAGGAGGACGCATTTGTTGTTGAGCATGTTGCCAAGGCATATATTGGGAGAACTGATTAGCTCCGCCCGGACCTCCATTAGGCGGTTGACCCAAATGTACTGCAGGAGGAGGAGGACCTCTAGGATTAAACTGTTGTCCACCTCCCATTGGGGGAGGAGGCTGAGGTTGTTGTTGTGGACCAGCAGAAGGCGGAGGACCTATTGCTCTCATTGGCATGTGATTAGGATGCCCATGGAAATGATGTCCTCCTTTGCCAGCTACCATACCCTGATTCATCATTACAGCAGCTGCTGCGGCAGCAGCATTATATGCTACCGCTGCTGCATTATGAGGACCATACATATGAGGCATTTGTTGGCCTGTATGATGAGGTGGCATTTGCCCTGCTCCTTGTGCTGCTAATAAACTTGGATGAGGTGCCCCCATACCTCCAGGCCCATGATGATGTCCCGGATGGGGCCCCATAGGATGATGATTATTTGCCGCCATTGCCAAGAACATGGCGGTTTGATCTCTTAGATATGCCTCGGGTTGCAGTGACCTGGGTATAAATTCGGGCGCTAGAGGATTTAAAACATAGCCACGTTTCAACTCTACTCCATCCAGCTGAGAGCGCAACTGCCACATGGTTATACCAAATAGAGATTTATTTTCATCACATATTTCGATAAAACGTTCCCAAACTTTACGACAACGACCTATTGAACATAAGGCCACTGGATCACCCACCACAGCCACTAAACTTTGAGCTCGTGTTATGGCGGTATTCAGCAGCTTAGAATTACTTAAAAATCCATAATCAGCATCTTCACTAGCGTTATTGGCCTGACCAGGAAAACCAGATCCTCCCGAACCTCCATTCGAAGGCAGACATGTCCTTCGCGTACGTACAGTGGACAGAAATACCGCACGAAATTGTTTACCCTGAACATTGAGTACACGTTCTACAGAAATGCCTCCCATTCTGCGCTTTCTTAACTCCAAACGTATGCGAAATACTTGATCAGAATAAGGCGTCATAATACCAATACTGGCATCATTCATTTTACCCCAAGAACTAGGCCATTTCTTACGTAATTCCGACACACGTTCCACTACCTCATATACCTCAGCATTATTATAAAATGCCGTAGAATTTTTATCCTGAACATCTTCTCCTCGTGTCGTAAAAAAAGTTAATGGATAAAATTTATCATGTCTCGGTTGTTTTCCTGAAGCAATAAGTTTTTGTTCATAAAATAATTCCGATGTAAATTTGATAATCGCTTCATGGGCACGATAATTTTCACATAACAAAATTTTACAAGGAAAATTAGAAGGATAATGATCGTAAAGTCTTTCCAATAATGAAATATGTAATTTTCGTTCTTTGGCGAATGCAGAAAAGAGCTCCGGGCTCATTTGCATATGATCACCAGCAAGAACTATACGAGTACTATCATTGGCTAAGGCTAAAGGCATAATGGCTTCACATTCCATAGCCTGGGCAGCTTCATCGAGGAATATGTGTGTGAAATAACCTTTAGCGAGATCTAAATTGGCTAATTCCATTGATATGCTTAAGGTGACAACCACAATGCGATGTTTCATAATGTCTTCGACTGTGGGACGTCTAAAGTTGCCAGCGCCATCAGTGATACAGTACTGGAAAAAAATAAAAACAAATCAATTATATTGCGATACAAATTATTCTTTGGGTGTTTCAAGAATTTGAATTGAACTTAAACTGACTTAGCATTCAATTAGAATTGAATTTAAACTAAACCTTAACTGAAATTACCATAAGCTCTAAACTCAACTAAAACTTTAATAAAAAAATTGAACAGAGTTTGTACCAAACGTTAATTGAAATTGATCTAGAAATAAACTAGAACTTAACTTGAACAGAACTAGAAGAAAACTAGAGGAAACTTACTTTTTGCACAACACTATTAACGGTGGCAACCCAACGTTTGTGATAGTACACTCTTAAAGGTGTGGCCTCTTCCAAACCCGCCTCTATCCAAGGATGTAAATACTCTTTAATATACAAATCAGCCGCTGAATTCGAATGGGTACATATTAAAATCTTGGCTTCTGGCTGTGTCAACAATTGTTTTATAGCCTGAGCCAATGTATAAGTTTTGCCCGTGCCAAATGGTCCTATTAGTAAAATTGGTGGTAATTTTATGCTTAAGGATGTGGTAATAGCATTAACGGCCTCTCTTTGTTTGGCATTTAATTTCGGCTCACAGGTTTCAGACCATTGTTTTTTTGGTGTCCAAGGAATATTGGGTTCAATTTCAGTGGCAGGAAAAATAATTTTAAAATCTGTTATCTTATCAACAGCATGATGCCATTCACAATAGGGTAAACGATTTAATTGGAATTGTATATCGACCAGAATTTCAGTATCAGACTTTAACTGCATGCCTTCAACACATTTGGCTCCCAGTTTTAAATAAATCACATTTTTGCCTTTATCCTCAATGACAGCCTCATAAACATGACGTTTTTTATCTTTATTATTAGATTCCTCTACGGGTGATATATAAACACTGGAACAATTGGAGAGTATAAGACGGCCAGCGGAAGTATCTTCGGAAATATCTTTGCCCAAATGCATTAAAGCAAATAACTCACCCGACAAAGAGTACTTAGCTGTACTAGTAGCCATGCCCGCAGGTGTGAGTATATAATTAGAAGTAATGCCCAATTTAGTACGTAAATTAAAACGGGCAATTTGTTCGTAGCGTGCAATTTCCTCCACATACAACAATTCATGTATACGTGAACGATAATTGTTTTGCGTGAGACGTTTATCCAAAATGGTGGATTGCATAAGATTAAATGTTGGAGCGCGGGGGCAGGGATAACGCTCCAACATCTCTTTTTCATGTTTCAAATCATTGAGATAAGCTTCAGTCTTCATGTGTGAACCTATGGTGGTTTCAAATTTAACCAAATGCGTATTTGAAACATCCCAACGGGTGGCCGAACTATTAATGATATCACGTCTTATTTCTTCAATCTTTTCGGCATCACTTACCGGTACCACATCCACACATAGGTGGCGTACTAGTAAAGGTTCAGAGCCAAAATCAAAACACACTGCCTGACGAAAAGTACCATAGATTTCGGTATGAAATTCCACAGTAACTTGATGTTCCATAGAGGCTTGTAAAGCCGTAGAAGATTCATTATTTTCTACAGGTTTCTTTGATTCGTCCTTATCAGTGGAACAATTAAGTAATGAAGATACTGAAGAAGTGGCAGATGCCGAAGCTGAATGCTTACTAGAAACCCATTCTTGATTGGTCTTAGAATCCAGCTCTATAGTGGAATCCCCCGTTTTTATGCATTTTATAGTGAAATGACTACGATGTGCATCTTGCAGCAAAGCAACAGCTTTTAAAGGTTTATTGTTAGTTCTTAGCAAAAATATCCATTCACGTTTGGAACTTTTTGAACTTATACTGGTTACCAAATCTTGTTCACATTGCACCTCTATACCTTCCACTTTTTCGCACATAATCTTTTCGGGCACAGTAGATTGTATCCATCTTTCCAATACTTGTTCTGTATAAGATTTGCCATAAAGCTCCTTCTCACAAGCTTTTTGCAAACGCATACGTCTGTATTCAAAACGTTCTTTCCATTCGTTTAATTCATCCTGACCATGAGCCTCCACACATTGATTGCCATAATGACACAATTGTGATTCACTCCAGGATTCACATAAACTATAAGAATCTAAGGTAAATCCACGAGGAGGTGGTCTCCATTTCCAATCTCTACCCTCATCGGACATAATCACATTTTGATGAGCTTCGGTTTGGCAATGTTGTCTTAGCTCATTGCGTGAGGCAAATGTTATAGCACAATATGAACAGGTTGTACTATTGGCATTATCACCTGCACCTACTCCCGCTCCCACACCACCACCACCTACTCCTGCACTTTCTTCACTTATTGATTTAGTACTGCCCGATACTTTAAGGGCAGCTAAGAGATCGGTATTCTTTTGCATTACAGTTGTTATATTATTGCCGTTTGAACCATTCTGTGTTGGATTCTCACGTTTTTTAATTCCCTTATTGCTTAGGGGTTTACTGTATTTGTCTAGTGGCAGATTGTTGGTAGCCCAATGGTCAAGTTTTGTATCGAGTATAGTCATATCATCTTCTATGCGGGACATATGGATTTTTTGTGTTGATTTATTGCCGCCGTTAAGAATTTCTACAAGGTTTTTATAGCGTTCCAAAGTTTTACACGTATCAGTAAAACCCTGTTGATGCTGAAGTTCAACTATCCATTCGTTAAGGAGCTTTTCGGCTTCCTGCAAAGAAATTGGTTTATTAAAATGAATATTTAATTATAGGAAACTATTGAATTATTATAGATTAAATGTATTTGTAGATTAGATTAAGATATGCCTATTCAGATTTTCAAAATTAAGAAAAAAAAAACTTATTTTTTTTTTTTTAATTGAATCTTGATTTTCGAAAATTTGAAGCTGAATATATATTACTGAGAGCGAAATTATTTAAACCAGAACTTCAACTTAAGTGAAAATTAAACAAGATTTTAATTAAAATCTAAGCAGAACTGGAAAATAACTAAAATTAAAATGAACTAGAACCCAGCTTGAACTGTACTAAACCTGAATTGAACTAGAACTAAACAAGAAAAGAACTAGAACCAAACTAGAGCTGCACTAGACTTGAACTAGAACTGAACTAAATCTCTTCTGAAAATAAATCAGAATTGAAGTATAGTTGAAATAGATTTAAACTAAATATCATTCAAAATTCGAACTAGAACTGAACTAAAACTAAACAATAATTGAAAGACAAATTTAATAAAACTGAGCTGAAACTTGTCCCCTATTAATGGTAAAATAAATTGTAACTGAACTAAAATTCAACTAAAACCAAATCAGAAAAGAGCTGGATTTAAGCTACTACTAACTTAAGACTTCACAAGTACTGAACTAAACCCGAGGTAAATTGAACTACAACTGAATTAGATCTGAAGAAGATCTTGAATTATAACTGAACAAAAACTGAGCTATGACGTATCTATAACTATAACTGGAAATAAACGCAGCTGTAATTGAAAATGAACTATAACGGAATTAAACGCAATTAATCTAATTGTATCAAATTTGTCGAGATAGTACCTGCTACAAACAAATACAAAATTATTCCATAGCATTAGTGTTCTATAGGATTGCATTTTGTAAATGCTAATATAATTTACTAAATACAAATGTCACCTAAAAATTAAAATTAATTCCTTTGTACTTACGCTATACTTTTTCAGTTTACACAAAGCCTGCAAAAGCCATCTCCTAGTCCTCGACACACTAGCCAAACAATCTGTTTGTTGTTCACCCAACATGGACAATACTTTGCGGGCATCATTTAAACAAGGCTCATATTTACCCAACTCTAAAAAACATTCACAACGCCCCAAAAGACATATAATATAACGATCTTTTTGAGCACGATTATTAAGCAAAGGTGGTGTAGAGAGTATTTGATCATAGAGCTGTACAGCACGAGGCCAATTACGCCAACGTACATTATCATGAGCCTGTAATTCTTTGTCGTTCATGTTGTGAGAAAATTAAGTTTTGATGATTTTACAAAATGAAATTAAAGATAAATGTTGTCCTTTTTTTCTATGGGGGATTTTTGTTAATAGATGTTATATGTTGCTGTTGTTGTATTTTACTTAATTTACAATTATAATTTACACTGCTTTTAATTAATTTATTAAAAGTTTTATAGTACATGCTTTTTGTTTTTTATTATAATTATTTTTTGTTTAATTATTTAGTTTAGGACATTTTGTTGAAATTATATTTAAGTTTTTTTTTTTTTTTTTTTTTTTTTTTAAATAAATCTAAAGAAAAAGAAGAAAAAAATTTTAAAAATTATTAATTTATTTTGTAGTAATGGAAAAAAAGAAAGTATAATTTTAACCATGCGGCTTTTTTAATGTTACTTTTTTTGTTTAACTTTAAGGAGAAAAGAGGCCGGCTTTTAGTTCTTTTTATTTATTTTATAAAAAAAATAATTAAAGTTTTTAAAACTTTAAATAAATTCAATATTTATATTTTTTGTTATTTCTTATTAATTATTTTCTGTTTAATAATTTATATATTTTATTAATGTTTTTGTAAAATATTTATGTTTTTTATTTTCCATTTATTTTTTGCAAGTATTTTTGTTGTTATTTTTTTCTCTAGCTGTTTTTCTTTTTTTCTTTACGTTTTTTTCTCTTTCTATTTTTTCTTTGCTTTTTTTTTATTTTTTCTTGCTTCTTAGTGTACAGTCATTTTTTTCTGTGTTAGGCGACCTTATTTTTTAATTTTCGTAAAAATTATTAATTTTATAGAAATTTAATTATATTTTAACAAATTTAACACTTTTTATTAGGCTATAACATTAATATTAAACAATTTTGTTAATAAATTATATATTTAAAGTCGTTAGAAAAATCATCACCCGTCGTTTACTTTGCTGGTCGTATATCGGCTCGAGTAAAAAGACACCGCATAGTGTTAAAGTAAAATAAAAAATATAATCGTTGTTTATAAAACAAGTAACCGGTTAATTGCTTAATAAATTTAAAGAAAATTTCTTGGAAAAGAAGGATAATATTAGCAAACTTTGAAGAAATAAATTTTCTTTAAAATTCTTTAAAGTTTTCTAAGAAATTTTATAAATTTTCTAAACCCTAAATTTAGAGTAACTGTTTTTTCTCTAAGAAAACGAGTACTTAAGTTTTTGCTTTTTAATTCTTTCATCACTAAAATGTCAAGTGTCAAAAAAAGAAAAAACAGCAAGATTTTGTTTAGCAAAAGCAACTATAATAAAAACAAAGTTGCCATATGACAAATTTATAAACAATTATTATAACAAACAATTTCTGTTTAAAACAAATTGTTGTTTTCTTTGACAACAAAAAACAACAATTAAATTATAATTTCATTTATATTTTTAATATTTTTTTGCTTAAATAAATGGAAGTTTATTGTATTTTAATATTTTTTTTATCTGGCCACATTTTTTCGTTTTTTTTTGCACAAAAATATTTCACTTCTTTTTCGTTTTTCCTTCTTTTTTATACGAACAACCATAACACAATTAAAAACAAATTATTTACAATTCTTTTATTTTCCTTTAAACAATTTTATCTATGAGCCCATTTTTATTATTTTATAAAATAATTAAAACACGTCTTTATTATTTTTATTCTCAGTTAATTTTTTATTTCTTTTTATTTTATTTTTTCTACAGCTGTTCCTTAAACAATTCAGTATGTATTTCATTGCGAATTTTTTGCCTTTTACACATTTTTCAGCCTTATTTTTCACATTTTTTCTTCTATTGAAATCAGTTTTTTCTTTTTTATATTTCTGGTTATTACGTCATTTATTTAATATTATTTTAACGTAATAACACTCACCTTATGTTTTTAGTTTATTAAAAAAGTTTTTAAAATTATTTTATGCACTAATTTTTACATTTTTTCTAAAGAAAATGAAATTAAATAAAATTCGTAAAACTGCACATCACGTACAAAAAAGAATTTACACAAAAAACTATAAGTGCTGCCATATGTCGGCAAATTGTTGTAGTATGAAAAGTCAAAGAACATAGTTGTATTTTTTAGTAGCACTTTAGTTATGTGAAAAATACAACTCCCGCACAATATACAACAGTTTGACAAACCGTAACTTAGTTATTCCTAATCGTTTTTTATATAATACGTTAATAACTGAACTAGAATTGAAGTAATACTAAATTAAAATTGAAGTAGAAACGAACTAGCACTGAACTAAAACTGAGGTAGAACCGAAAATGAACATAACTAGGACTGAACTAGAATTGAACTTGGACTGAACTAGAACTATACTACAAATGAAAATGAAATTAACTATAAGGCTTCATTTCCCTCGAAAAAAAAGAAAGCGTTTGGAACCACTGTGCAAAATTAGACCGTCTTCAAGTCGCTAAAATTGTATAATTCCAATATCTCTTCCAATACATAAGACAGCTGTTAATGATTTATTTACATTTTCTATTATTTATTTATTCTTGCGTTTGTTCCAACGATCTTACAAGAAAAATTATATTTAAAATTTATTCTGGCACTTATATATTTAAAATGAATACCACATTACCGCACGACAACTTAAGAGTTTCACAGGATTTATATAAATCTTTGACTCCCGCTAGGAAAAAAACTTTTTCGGAAAATATGATCAAAAGACGTATACCATTTTTAAATTCGGAAAATAAGGAAAATGAAATAATAATGAAAACACATGTACGCACAAAATTACAATACAATTCCTATGAAAACAAATCCCCGCTTGTTCTTAACAATAATAAAACAAATGGAATTGAAACTCGTAAAAATGCGATATATAATAACGATTTGGAAGCGGAGAATTGGCTTAAACTTAAAGAAGATATAAAGAAAATAAAAACTAAGAAATCAAGAGAAAGCGAAACGGGTGAAAAAGAAACAAACAAAGAAAATCGGGAAGAAATCTTAGGATATGAAACATCTAAAGAAAACAATCACAACAATAATGTTCATCTTAATAATGAAGTAAAGTTTATAGAAAGTAATCAGAAAGAAAGCTTAAATTCTTCGGATATGACTTCCTCTAGTGATTATTATTCTAATAATTCTATAGCGGACAGTTTGGTAAATGAAAATTCCTTTGATTCTGTAAAACCCCTAACAAATTCTACATTTATATGTGAACCCGAAACACAACGAAATGAAACAAATTTATATAAAACAGCTAACAATACAACTTTAGAACTTGAAACGTGTAAAACAAATTTGAATTGTAATACATGTTTAAAACAACATAAAAATCCTGCAACTCCTTGTAAAAAATATCCTTACTATAAACCAGAAAATTTTCAAATACCTTTAATAATTATAAATGAAATTGAAATTATTGATCATAATAAAAGAAACGAAAAAGTTCCTATAATTGCAACTAAAACTTTAAGAGTTCCAATAATTCCAAAACGTTCCTGTTATGAAGAAAATAAAGATTTAAAAAAGAAACTTATAGAGAAAGAACTTTTCAAACAAATTGAAATTAAAGATAAGGTAATGCTACATTTATTAGAAATAGCTTTATGTTTGGAATTTCCAAAATTGAAACATTTTTGTGGTCCAAAATGTGAGAAAACAGCCGAGGGTTTATGTAAGAAACAAATGGAATTGGAACAAGATAAATTAAAGAAAGATCAAGAACAAACTAAAGGATTTTTTAAGGCTATATGGGGAGCTATTAAATATCCTTTTACAGCAAATGTTAATCAAAAGGACAATGAGGAAAATAAGGAAAAAGAAGGTCAAGAGTTAAGTGAAAAAGAAAAAGATTTGGAAAAAGAAAAAAATTGTAAAGGAACTAGGGTAGTAAATAAAGAAGAATATGAGGAAAAGCTACCAAAAGGACAGTTAAATGGAAATAAAGAAGATCAAAGTACGAATGAAAATAAGGTGGAAAATGTTCAAGAAATTGTGGAATATGAGAAAGATAAAAGAGAACAGGAGCATCGAAAGTATATGAAAATGTTAAATGAAAGTAAAGAGGGTCAAGAAAACCAAGAATTTGTGGGGGCTATTAAGGATGATAGAGAAGATTTTAAAACTAAAAATTGTGAAACAAAAACCGATTTAAAAGTGGGGAATAATAAGGAATTGGAACAAACAGTGGACCTAGACAAAAACCATAAACTATTAACTGAAATTAAACTTAAAGAATCGGAAACACTAGCAAATAATGAAATGAAATCTACAGAAAGTAAAACACAAAAAAATAATAAATTGGAACCCTTGGAATATGAAACACTAAAAAATAATAAAGTTCAACAAGTTATACAAAGTTTTGAAGAGAAAGTAGCAATAAACGATAATACAAAAATTCTCGAATCCAAAACAAAAAATGAATCTAAGGATTTGAAAGAAAACGAGAACAAAATTCCTGCTATTACAGATTCAAAGCATTTATCAGAAAATCTTCCTACATGTAAATCTGAAAATGTATCTGAACAAGACAATAACTCTCTTAAATCTATTACTAAAGAAGAATCCGATAAAAATCCCACAACTGAACCGAAAAAGAAACCTAAAACCAAAAAACGTTTTCTATTTTTCTTTCACAAATCCGAAAAGCCCCCAAAATCGGAAGATATTAATGAAAATATAGAAAATCCTAATAAAATAGAAAATATGGAAGACGTAATGGATGAAATGGAAAAAGCTGAAAAAACCATATCTGAGGAAGCTTTAAAAAAATTGGAATTATTCATGGCTGAGAAAAAATTTCAATCTATTACTGAGAAAACAAAAAATAAAAGATCAGGTAGTTTTTAAATATATATAAATTGAAAGCATTTTGAACTGAATATCACGTAATTTTTGAATAAATTTAAAAAATTATTAGGTGATTTTTCAAAAATGAATTTATTTTTTTGAAATTCTAAAGATTTCCACTATTTCTTGTTACTAATTTTTTAATAAATTAAGTAAACAATTTGAAATAGTTTAAGTTATATATAATTAAATTTGCTATTTATTATCATCATTGTTATTGTTATTTGAAAATATTTTGTAATATTTAAATATTTTTAAGAAAATCATAATATAAGTTCTATTTATTTAATTTAATTATTTAAGTTTTTTTTTAAGTTTCACTATTCTAACATTATTATAATTTTAAATAAAATAATTTACTTTTTAAAAATATTTTCTTTAAGAACAAGTTAGGGTTTTTTTTGGTTTTTGTTCACTTCTAGTTCTTCTTTAGTTCAGTTCCAGTTCATTTCTAATTCAGTTCTTCATTTCATTTTTATTTCAGTTCTAGTTCTAGTTCAGTTCCAGTTCTAGTTCAGTTCTAGTTCAGTTCAGTTCCAGTTCTAGTTCAGTTCCAGTTCAGTTCTAGTTCCGTTTTAGGAAATAAAATTCTTTTCTTTTTTTTGGAGAAAATTATATTCCCCACTGTAACATTAGCTAAATAGCAAATCCTGATAATATATATTTTTTTCATTCTGTTTTCATTTACAAATAATAAATTCTTTTAAAAATTTTATTTGTTGTAAAACAGAAATAAAAACAAACTAAAAAATTTAAACCATATAATAGAATCTTCTAAAATATGTGTGACATGGGAAAGTAAAAAACTTTTTTTTGAACTTATCAACTTTATAGTGTAAAATATTTTGCAAAATATATAATATAAACTAAACATTGTATGTATTAAAACAAGCACAGAAAAATTTGTTAAGCTTTTAAATTATTTGACAACACACATACATACATAGTATTTTCAGTAGAATTTATATTTAAAACACATGTCTTAAGATAATAATGAATTATGTTGCTGATGTGGTTGGAATTTTTAATTTGGGGCAAAATATATAGGAAATATTTTAGCTAAATTTCAAAATACAAATTCATGATTAAATTTCTTTTCTATGGCAAGATTTGCTTTTAACATATTAAGACGTTTTTACAGTATTTTGCAAATAATTTATTGATACAAACATATTCTTTTTCGAATTACATAAAATTTTAAATTAGAAATTATTCTATAAGCTATAAATGTTCATTCTATTTATCATTTGAATATAGTAAGATTTCATAAATATCATTTGCTTACAGATTTATAACTTCATATTACTGCCGTAACTTTACATCCTTAAAAATTAATGAATATTTATGGAAATTGTCTTTGATATGGATTTTAATGAAGACGAATGCATTCATGTAGCCCCCATAAAGATAAATTTAGTGACTACAGTAAGTAAGTGTTTGTATAATCAGGTAAGTACTTGGAATTAGTAGTAGTGGTAGTAACATATCAGTTTGTCATCTAAGTAGTATGTTGCTAGGATGCAATTTTTGTTTGTCTGCATATCCTTCTATCATTCTGTTGAGTTAATGAAACAAATTTGAAAAAAAGTGACTAAAAATTTTGGTCAATAACAGTGTTAGGTGTAAATGAGTGTTAAGAGTATAAAAGATTAAGGATTTAAAAACAAAATTTAGGGAGTACTTAAAATTGATAAAATGGAATCAAGTTTAAAAGTTGTTTATTGCCACAAAAATAATTTTGTTTATTTAAAGAAAAGATCTAAAATTAGCTCAATACTCAACCAGTTTCAGTTCAATACTAAATTTAATTTAAAGCAAAAGCGGTTAAAATCCTCTTTAATTCCAGTTGCATTTATATTTAGATTTAAATGAATTCTAGTTCAGATCCAGTTCAGCTCTAGTTTCGCATTAGATCAGTTCTAGTTCATTTTTTTTGCAGTTTAAGTTTAGTTCTGTTTCAGTTCTACTTCAGTTTAGATAAGTTCTAGTTCAATTCTAGTCCACTTCTAGTTCTAAATTAGTCATATTTCTAGTTCAGTGCTGGACCAGTTATAGTTCTGTTCCAGTTCAGTTCTAGTTCA
>JACGTJ010002346.1:0-12687 GCA_014858695.1 Chrysomya rufifacies | reverse complement strand
AAAATTATTTTTGTCCATTTGTTTTTCATGTGTCTTATATTTTTTGCTGCTAGCTGTTTAAAAAGCAACCATAAAGTCAGCATTTAAAAAAAAAAGTAGCTCTAGCATTATACATAACTCAAAAAGTTGATTGTGGATATTGCTAATAAAATTAAAAATTTTGAAAGCAGTAGCCAAATACGAAATAAGAAAAGCAAAAGCTCAATGGCGCTTTTTAACCCTGTTAATGTCATTAACTAAAACGTCTGCTACATAATGCAAACGTTAGCAGTAGTTTAAGCAAACCAAGGACTACAAGCTTTAATTATTTGCTACGCTAAGTTTTTAGTTAATTTTTGACTCCATATTTCTTAGGATTGTTCCTTTAAGTAATCTGTAAGGATTGTTCTTTTAAGAAATCTGTCTTTTTTTAGTGTTAAAAATATATATTATTTAAAAACTATTACATATAATATTTAAAAAGTTAATATGCATTGTCTAAGCACAACATAATGAACTCTTTTAACATTTAATATCAATGACATATTGCTTTCTATCTGAATAGAGTTTTTGTAATTTTATCGTATCTGTAGATTGGGTGTAAACAGTTAAATTTTTGGCAAAGGAAGTTCAAGATTTATATTGATATTGCTATAAACTTACACTGTTTTACCTTTACTGAGTAAAAAAAAATTAAATTTAATGCTTTACATTTATGTGTTCCTTTTACATGAAAGTATCAGTTTTGTTTAAGTTCATTTCAAGTTAAGTTTTAGTTCAGTTCTTGTGCAATTCTAGTTCTGTTTTGTTCATTTCCAGTTCAGTTCTATATCATTTCATGTTTTAGTTTAGTTCTAGCAAAGTTGTGGTTAAATTATGGCTCTCTGCTTGTTCAGTTTTTTGTTAGTTCTAATGTATTTCTAGTTCACTTTGGCAAGTTTATTTATTTTTCAAAATACTAAAATCGAATGCACAGTAAAAGCTTTATTAAAGCTCAAATAAATGTAATAATCTAAATAATTCTTCTTAAATCTTTGAAAATCAGTAAAATATATACTAACCTCTTTTACAGCCATTTGTTATTTTTCTTTTCTTTTAACTATGTACCATACACGCACACATACATTCCAGCGATACTGATGATTTTGCATGTTCTTGACTTTAGCACTTTTTTTCATTAGATTACGCATATACATTACTTTTTTCTATTTTACTAATTTAAAGTTTATTTAACACTGAACATGAATTTAACACTAAGCAATTTATTAAATTCTGTGGAAAAGATTAAAATTACTATACACTTATAATTTTGCAGTGATCTAACACAAAACGACCAACATTTTATTTATTTTTTTTTTTTTTTTTTTTTTNNACAAAACGAGCGACATTTTCTTTTTTTTTTGTTCTTTCTTTTCATTTACTTTATAAAAAAACCAACTTTTTCTCTACACAATTTCCTTCTTAACATATTTTTTATTTAATTATTTTAATATATTTTCGTTTAAGAATATTTTAATATCACATTGGTAAATATATATAATGTTTAAACTAATAAAAACCTTAATTTTAGCTTGAGAAAGCATAACCGACCGACTATTAAGCAAAATTAAACGAAAACTAAAAAAAATCCTATTGGATAGTAAAGTGTTGCCAGATGAAAAATGGTTATACAGCATTTTCTTAAAGAAGTAGATAAAACAGTTCTGTTTGCATAATGAACACAATGTTTCTTTTAATTAAAAGTTTAATTTTTGAATATATATTTTTTTTTTTTTGTAAATATATGGCATATTATATTGTGATAAATATTTATACATAGTCTTTACGAAGTATTAAAATAAATTGTTAAAATTTGTATTAAATTCAGAACGTAAGGGATGACTATTAAAAATTTAACGAAAAATAATTCGAAATAACTTTTTATTGGATAATACAGTTAAAAACATATTAACAACATGACAGTAATTTTAATAAAAATGTAAAGTTTTGGTTCAGTCCAGTGAAATAATTTTTCATAAATCTGTGAAAATCAGTAAAAAAAAATTACTAACCTCTTTTACAACCATTTGTTGTTTTTTTTTTTTTTTTCATCTTGCTCCAAACACACATTTACATACATATTGTTGACTTTAAAATTTTTCTTTCATATATTTATACATGTATGCTCATTTCTTTTTATTTTAATTTAGAGATTATTTAACACTCACAATTTACCACTAAGCAATTTATTTAATATATGGAAATGATTTAAATTAGTGCACACTTATTATTTTGCAGTGATCTAACACTAAACGACCGACATTTTCTACTTCTGCCTTTTTTTTCTTTTTTTGCCAGTCATTCACTTTCTAAGAAAATTTTAAACACTTTTTCTTTACACAATTTCATTTTTATTATATTTTTTATTTGATTATTTTAAAGTATTCACGTTTAAGAACATTCTGATAATACATTAATAAACGTTTATAATGTTTAAACTTCTAAAAAGATTTATTTTAGCTTCAGAAAACATAACCGACCGACTAGTAAGCGAAATTAAACGAAAACTAAAGTGGTATAAAAAAATCCTATGGAATAAACAATGTGTTGCCAGATGAAAAACGAAGTATAATCTTGCATTTTCTTTTCATAAAAAAGAAGTTAATATTTGATTTAAAATAAAAATTTGTATATGGTAACAATCAGACTATATATATATCTACATAGATGTTTTATATAATTTCAAAATAATACTATATAATGAACGACTCTTCCTAATCATATTTAATAGTTTTTTTCTTTAACGAAATAATTAGCAGAACTCTTTAGTAGCGTTATTTGTAACCTAAGGTCCACTGTTCGTTATACTTCCAATGCGTACAAGAGAATAATCGGATTACGAATAAGTTCGTTGACAAAACAAAATGACAAAAGATAAGTCGAAACGTATCGTTTGTTTCCAAAATTTCAAAACTTTGCAATCATTTATGGACACATTTCTTTTTATTTGTACAAAACGAATTTACAGCGGTCTTTAACAACTCGAAATCGTCTAAAGGATTAAACTTAACTAAATTCATCCTCCCACCTGAATTACCACTAACTTGCTATCAGTGAAATGTTCGTCAAAATGTGACTTATGTTATTATAGTGGACTTTGGCCACATAATTAAGGATGAAAAGCTCTATGTGGGATGAAATGTTACCCATTTCTCCATCTTTCAACTTAAAGAATAAAAGATTCGTTGTACAAGACTTATGTATTTGGATGGATATTTCAAGCTTTTTAATTAGAATTTGGGTGATTGTGGATCTTCTCGTTTGTCGCTTTCTGATTGCCATTCACCCGAGAATGGCCAGAAATAATTCACGTTTTGAATTTCTCAAGCCTACTCACAATTACGATTAGATCGTGTGTCTCCTGGAGAGTTTATATAAACATCCATCTGTTAGCAGCTAACGTGAAATGGCCGGCAGAAACCTATTGGCACTTTATGCTTTGGGCAATAACCTACTCACCTTCAACAAAATAAATTACAGAAAACATTTGTAATTCGAATTTATCAGTAAAATGTAGCTTAAGGTCTTAATAATTTCATATAATTATATCTTTACCCTCCCCTCCCTTCCTCTTTTAATTGTCCCCAATAATAATTAATATTCTAAAAAATTTATATTATTTGATTTTTTTTTTATTAAATTTTTATAAAATATTATAATTGTTGTTCTTTATTGTTCAATTTTGTGTGAGAGAGAAAAACAAAACACAATCTGTTTAACAGATTAATTAAGCAACAAAATTTCACATATTTTTTTTTTCTTTTTAAACATCTTAGAATTAAAAAAAAAGAAACTAAAAGTAACAAATTGAATTTTGTTAAAAAATAAACGAAAAAAATGTAAATTGCCCTAAATAAAGGTAACAAACAACAAAGTTGTTATTGGATTAATTCTAGTGTTTAGAATTTAAAAAATCCTACAAAGAATATTACATCATTAAATTATAAGTTTGTTACAAATTTCAAGAAATAACTAATTTTAAATACTTAAAATTAAAAATAAAAAAAAATTAAAGAAATTAAATTAAAATAAAATCATACAATTAAAAAAGAAGCTCCACAAAAAAATAAAAGAAAAAAAATTCCAGTTTTGGAAAAATTAAAATCAATAAAAAAAACTTTTAAAATTTGAAAACAAATAGAATTAAAATTGTTGGCACTATGGTGTTTGTTATGTGGTTATTAAATAATTAATTGATTAAAGTTACAAAAGTCGGCAATAAGTAAATTTTCCTTTAGCCGACATGCGTTTATTAGATAAACTTTTAGCAAATATTATAAAAGAAGTAGCAGTAGTAATAGTAGTTGGGGTATATAGTTATTAAATAATTTTGTTTATGTTGAATAAAAAAAGCATGCTTTTTTTTAAATATGTATGGGCACATGATCCAATAGTTGAGCACGATCTGAAAATATAGCGCTACACATTTCACATTCGAAATAACGTTGAGGTTTGCGTGCAGCAGCCGCTGCAGAATTATTTTGTTGTGCAGCAGCAGCAGAAGCATCAGCGGCTGATACCACTGCCGATATAGAAGAAAATGAATTATTATTGTTAGCTGAGGAACTTGTTACCGCATTAAATGTATCATCCACTATAGTATAATCTAAATAAGAAGCTGTTGTGTTCGCCGTGTTTTGTAGGGATTTTAAAGATTTTGCTGGTTCTGTACGTGCAGCAGATTTGGAGGATTTTATGTTAAGAGTCGATGAGTGCTGAGGTTGTAATAAATTTTCGGGTAATCTTTTATTGGCAATAGCACTTTCTGAATGGCTTAAATCTCCTGTAAATTCCAAATATTTACGATTAGAATTTGAAGATCTTTGAGAACGATTCGAAGATTTATTGTTTCTATTACGATTTTTAGTGGTTGTTACTTCTAACTCAACTAAGTCAGCTTGTGCTGCTGCTGTATTTACGGAACTAGCACCATTTACAATTTCTCTTAGATCCGGAGAAGTGGGTTCAATTTTTATCAAATGTTGTTCTTCTTCAGATTGTTCGGCTAGAAACTGTGTTGAGGATTCACTGGTATAACGTTGACGAGATTTATCTGATTTTGAAGGAGATCGTAGAAATTCATCTAGATCATTGCGCAAACAAGAAGCCTCTAACAAAAGATGGGCATCATAGAGATCAGTGGCATTTGTGTGGCGGGTATTAGGTTGTGTACGTGCCGAAGAATTATGATGGTTAGAACTGGGAGGATTTTTCATTAAATGATGTTGTTGCTGCTGTTGGTGGTGTTGATAGCTATTATGATTGTCTTGTTCCTGTTTAATGTGCAAGGGACTAGAACTTATTTGCTTGGGCGGTTGTAAGGCAGGAGATATTATATCGTAATCATCGACTATAGCCGAAGTTTTAGGCAGTAAATCGGTATTTGTGGTTTGTGTGCGGGTTATTATAGATTTAGATTTCTTTTTACCCGTACTTCCTCCTGCTCTCAAACTTGCATCATTTGTTGTTATTATAGTTTTCTCGGTGTGAATCATTTGTGGTCCTTTGGTTTGCTTAGTCGCCATAGTTTTAGTTTTACGTCCTTTGCCTGTGGCAGTCGTTGTGATTTCTTTATCATTTCTACTGAGTTGTACTTGTTGCGTTCTTTGGGCTGTAGATGTAGTCTCCTGTTTAATCTTACGTTTTGTTTGCTTACTCTGCTGTTCCGCAGAAATATTTTCTACTTTTGTCGAGGGCCCCACCACCAAAGTATCTATCGTTTGTAATGTTGTTTCCAAATTCGTTAACAATGATTTGTATGTATCTTCGGTTTGTTTTGTAGGCCAAATTTTATCACTGCTTGTAGAGTTGTAACGCTGTTTTTTAATTATCGACTCATCCATGCCCACATCTAAATCAAAATCTTCTTGATCTTCTAAAAGATGGGCTGTTAATGGCGACTTATTTATTTTGTTTGTGTTTAACTTATTCTTATTATTAGTGTTATTGCTTTCATTTGATAAAATACCCGAAGAAACAACTTGTTTTCGTTTTGTGGATTTACCAGTTAGAGAAGTTTTTGTTTGTGAATCTTGTACATTTGTTACTGATTCGGTGGCAGTGTTACTGTCTGTAGTCATTGCTAATAAATCATCTACGTTGTCGATATCAAAATCAGATAAATCTATATCACTTCCAGTGCCGCCATTATTTTGACCATCATTCTTTAGACGAGCCAATTCATGGGGTTTCAATTTGCGACGTCTTTTATATTTTCTTGGACCAGTCTGGAAAGAAAATTAGATTTTAAAGCTTATGAAACTTAGAATAATTTCTCAAATAAAAATAATTTACCACAGGTTGCCTTTGCATTGCTGTATTCATATCACTATGTTGTATTAAGTGTTGTATCAAATCACCCGAAGACGATAACTCAGCACCACAAACAGTACAATAGTATGTACCCCTCTTAGCATCCAAACCCGAATGATGTGAACGTATATGTTCTCTTAAAACTACACGTTGATTAAAGGCACGAGGACATACCGAGCAAGCATAAGGTTTTTCTCCTGTATGAATACGTTCATGTTTTCGCAAAGTACCACCATCAGCAAATGCTTTCCAACAGAATCTACAACCGTAAGGTCGTTCACCTGTATGAATGCGTACATGAATCTGTTGGGAACTGCGAGAACCAAATGTTTTACCACATTCGAGACAGGGAAATAATTTTCCCGCCGATGTAGCACTATGAGAATGGCGATGATTGGATAGAGTACGACCATCGGGAAATTCTTCATGACAAACATCACATTGCACGGATTTATCACGATGTGATGCCATGTGACGTTTTAGACGCGCTTTATTATGAAAGTTTTTTCCACATTTTGAACAAGAATGACATTTTTCTCGTGAATGATCCCAGGCATGTTTCATTAAAGCTTTACGATCACGACATTCTTTACCGCAAAGAATACAAGAATTTTCGGTAATTTCATTGGGATGCTGGGTTTGTAAATGTTTCTTAATGGTTGGTTCTTCGAAGAACGATTCACCACATAACACACATCTTTAAGTAATATGATAATGTTAATTTCTATAAAATTCAAAACTAAAACAAAAACTTACTTAAAGGGCGGGTAACGAGCATGTATTTCAGCATGTGCTAATAAATCTAAAGCTTCTGCAAATGTTTCTCCACATGTATTGCAACAGTGCTGTTGATCTCTACTGTCTACATTCGTTTGGCCTGCTGTTGTATTACATTTTGGATGACTTTTGGCGTGTCTCTTTAAGAGATCTTGACGATGAAAAGACATACCACATTCACTGCAATAAAATTCACCATACAATTGTTGTTCGGACTCAGATTCGGTTTGTGTTTCATCTTCACCTTCATTAGGATCATATTCTGAATTACTTTCTTCAAACTGATGCGTCTTTTGATGATCTTGTAGACTATTTTGATCCCAAAATAATTCATTACATGTAGGACATTCGTATGGTGATTCGTTACGGTGAGTCTACAAATAGTAAAATATTAAATTTTGTCGCTATTATAGATTTGAATTAAATAAATATTGCATTTAGAATCAGATGAATTTCACAGCTGTGCTTCAAGTCGTAACATTGTGAGTTTGAGCACACAACCTTCAAACATTAACAAGTTTGTTTGAAACTCAATCATCATTTTCTAAAATTTAGTCCACACTGTAGTATAGTCTATAGTATATAGAATAGACTCAGTCTACTAGACTATTCTATATAGAATAGACTATTAAAGTCTACGGTAAAAAAAATCAGGACTATAGTACATTTTAGACCGTAGATCATGCTAACGAACTGAACTGTAGTTTCGTTTATAGTACTCTATCAATTGTAGTATTTATAAGTTACGACTATCCTTACCTTAGTATGCGCTAACATTGCCTTTTCCCTCGAAAAAGCCAAACCACATTGTTGACAAACAAATGGTTTGCTATCATCAATTATAGGATAATGCAAAACATTTTGTACATCGTTTTCTTGCAATGCGGGTGTATTATTATCCTGCGATAGTTTAACAGCTGCTGTATTAGCAGATAAAGTATCACATTCCACAATACTATATGCTGATGAAATTATCATTTCCCCCGAAGGGCAATTATTAGCAACCTCGACAACATATGAAGTATCTTCTTTAGGTTTAAGGCGACTTATACGTCCTCTAGGTGGTGCTGTTGTAGTTTGTGTTGTTGATGCCGTTAAAATATCTGCAGGAGAGGAAGATGTAGTTACTATAGTATTTTCCATCATAATGGATTGATTAGAAATAGAGGTAATATGTTGTAATTGTTTTTGCTCTTGCTGCTGCTGTTGGTTATGTTTTCGACTAGATTTTGTTGGTATAGTAACCGAATCTTCAGGAACACTCCAATCTTGTTCATAATAATGATCATTGGATGTGCGTTGGGGGGAGGTAGTTGTATCGGTAACAAAATGTATAACTAATGAAAGTAAGCATAAATTATATTTTATGAATTACAAACAAATATTAATTCTTTTGTTAACACTTACAGTCTGTATCATCCATTTGTGGTTCGGCTGGCTCTTCAGCGTGTCCTTTTAAATGATTGATAAGATCTTGTCTTCTTAGAAAACGGGCACCACATAATTTACATAAATGTGGTCTATCTGTTTGATGAGCGACCATATGATTCATCAGACTGGCTTTTTTACGAAAACGTCTACTACAAAAATCGCAAGGATAAGGTCTAAGGGCAGTATATTCATCTTGTACCGTTGGTAGAGGTACTTCAATGTCTAGCAATACTTGGGAACTCGAGCCTATAATTTGTTCGGCAGGTATTTCAACTCTGTAAAAGGAAATTAAAAAAATTAAATAAAGCAATTATTTAGAAAAATAATAAAACATTAATCTTACCTCTCTTCACCTTGATGTTGCACCCAATCATCGGTAATGACCTCTTCCGTCACCATTTGTGGTGTATTCTCGGTAAAATCACTTACACTATATACACCACCACCACCAGCATCTTCATGTTGTTGTATTAAGGCCGCTTGTTCCATAATTGTATCACAATCGATTTGTTCACCATCACTGGCGGTCACAACTACAGTTCCATTTGTATCGGTAGTTGCATTTGTTATTATTTCCGTTACCATCTGGCCATCACGGGCCATAAAAATAAGATTTTCTGCTGCTATTTGTGCTATAGTCGCTGAATCCGTTTCATCTTCTGTGGTCATAAAATCTGATGAAGAATTTACAGCACTGGCCATAAGATCTTCGGCACGCGGAGGCTGAGGATCTATTAATAACTGACCAGCAGTTTTCATATCGCCCGTATGGGAAGAAGAGTGATTACTGGTGTGGTGCTGTATCCACTGCATACCACCATAGCCATGATTATCCATAATAATTAATTAATACACAATTGATTTTCGTTTTTGGAAAACACTATAAAAAAATGTTATTTATTTTTTTGAAATATAAAATATTTAAAATTATTTTAAAGCCCCCCTACAAACAAGTTAGAGTTAAAAAATATTTTAAATAAAAACACGTTGTTGCACTAATTTCTTAAAAAGTTGTTTGTTTTTATGGCTAAAGCAACAACAACACTTACAATTAGAAAAATCAACAAATGGGTGGTAAAAGGGAAGAAAATTGGAAAAAAATACCAACAAACACATGTTTTTAATTTTCTTGTAAACACAAAGTTGCCAGACGTGTATCTACTTATTACAGTTACCAATATTTATACATTTCGGGGAAAGTTGAGTTTATATAAATTCAGTCGTATGAAATTTTAAATTTATTTTTTATTTTAATAAAAATGAACAAAATTTCATTGACAATACATTTTTTGTCATAAGTATATATCTGAAATAATCGAACTGTGTAGCTTTATATCTTTTGAACTAACACTGTGAGAAACACGCTCTTTCTACAAAATTAGATAATTTCTAGGATAGCACAATTAGAGATTTAGAGATTATCTTTTCAATACTAAATATCGGAAACATAAGTTTCTTATATATTCAATTTACGAAAAAATTGTCATTTCAAGCATTTCAGGGATATTTTTACATTTCTCATTTGAGTGCAAATAAATTATAGCAAAACCTTGAAATATACCTAATTTTAGTAGGAAATATCTCACGGATTTATAAAGGAATCGATTTTAATATTTCAAATTAAAATCCATTTTATGAAAACAACAAAGAACATAAGTTTAAAATTTATTATAATTTCATGTATTGAATGTAGGGATTAGAGTCGCTATATTCGCACTTTGTAAACAAATTAATTTTTATAAGCAAACTTTATAGTTATACATTCTACTGTCCCGCTTTTATATAAACTAATTATGTAAATTTGTATTGATTTCAAATTTATATACAATAGGCTCATAATAATACATTTTTTCTATGTCAAATTTAAAGAATCACATAAAAATAAGCTTTATTGGTAATTGTCTACTTTAAAAATCTTTATGGCAACATTGCACAAATTCCAATTACAATCACAAAAAATACTGCTATCCCATTCGCACCTATTAATTCCACACATTCACAAACTGTATTATCGACATAATACAGCTTTATCGACTGTTTATCAAAAATTCATATAAGAAAAAACTTTTTCTATTTAGCCGAAGTTGCCTTCATAAAATGCTTCTTCTTTTCATCATCCAAATATGTACTGTCTAGCAAATATGAATTCCAAGTTTATGAAATTTGCAATATACAATATTTTTTTTTTGTTCCAATTTCCATTTAATTGCCATTTAAGGTTATGGCCAAGTGAGGTTATGCCATTTATTTATTTACATTTTTAGTTTAGTATAAACACCGCTTTTATATTTATTTTAAAAATATCCACAACACTAATACGGGTCAGGCGTAGCCATTTAATTCGATTACATCACATGTGCTTTCTTATGCGACCATTTAAGAAAAGCACGTTTTCAATAAATTTGTTTCTTTGACAATTTTTTTCTTACTTTTTTACGTTTCACATTTCATTTAGTTTATAACCTCTTTCTTGTTAAATATTTTGAGGTTATTTTTATAGTAAAATTTTCACCGTAATTTTTTATTTTGATTTTTTTAAAACTTACAATTTTATAACATTTCACTGCACGACACGGCGAAATTTTTAAGAAAATTTTTTCTAAAAGTAGCAAACTGCGTACGATTTCTACGACAACTGACACGAAAGCCATTGTATTATGTTTTGTGCACAAACAACCAACCAAACGAACAGAAACAGAAAAAACTAATCAAATTGGAAGGTAGAAATTTTTACTGGTATAACAATTTGTCGTTGATAAGGCAGTTTATTGTTAAATAAAAATATATAAAATTATTTTTTAATTTTCTTAAATTGTAAATATTGTTAATTTTTTGTTAAGGGACACGAATTTATAATTTTTATAATAATTTATAGGTTATTGTTAAAATGTAAACTAAAAACCATAATAAAAACGGTTTTATCTAAGTTAAATGCATAAAGATGCCACATTCTCTAAGAAATTTCTAGGTTAATGTCTACGCTTAAGAAATTCAAAGAGTTGCCATTTTATTATATACATGTTCGATAACTGTCATACAGCGTTGGAAAAATTAAGTATTTATTTCTCATTGTTAAAGCAATATACCTTTTAAATAACCCAAAAACGAAAAATTTTGTATAAATATTTTATAAAAAATATATATAAAAAAATTTTGTAAAAATTTTATAAAAAAGTGTTTAATGCTTTGAAAAACTTAAAATATCTTACAAAATATTAAATTTTGGTCAAAATTTTCTATAAAAGGAATATTTATGAAAATTTTCTATAAAAGTAAAATTTTATGAAAATGTTCTATAACAATAAAAAATTTGAGAAAAATTTTCTACAAAACATTTTGTAAAATTATGTATAAAAAGAAAGTTTTGTGAAAATTTTCTATAAAAGGATTTTTTTACATTTTTCTAGAAGGAATATTTTATGAAAACTTTCCATAAAAAGAAAATTTTGAAAACCAAAAAAATGAACATTTTGAAAAAAAAACTTCCTATAAAATGAAAATTTTGCAAAAATTTTCTAAAAAAAAAAGAAAATTTGAAAAATTTTGTAAAATTTTTCTCAAATAGAAAAATCGGTTAAAATTTTCTATAAATAATGCCTTCAAAACTAATTTTGAAATGATAAAAAAAATGGAAAAATTTCTCGAAAAATACAATTTTTTGAAAATTTTCTATAACAAATTTTGTAATAATTTTCCATAAAAGGAGAATTTTCTGAAATTTTTTTAGAAAATGAAAATTTCGTGAAGAACAAGCACGAATCTTACTATAATTTAATGAAATTACTTTGGCACATGTCAAAATTTGTATCCCCTCAGTCTACAGTCTATTACATGGCCTACTAGTACGATCTTTTGTATGCACATACATATAAAATATTTTGGTTATAAACAACTACGAATATAAAAAGTAATAAAAATTTGTAATTTGTTGTTAATAATTCTTATAAGGACCTCGTATGTTAAATCACTTTTTGTTTAAACAATTAATAGAATTCACACCTTTGCTATCATCCATTCACTACTTAACATACACATTTACATTAAATAAAATTACATCTGCGATAAATTGAACCAACAAAAAATACCCATGACCCAAACAGTAATGCAACAATATATGTATATACATACATACATACATACATACATACA
>JACGTJ010002345.1:1339-15853 GCA_014858695.1 Chrysomya rufifacies | reverse complement strand
CAGTTCTAGTTCACTTCAAGTTCAGTTCTAGTTTAGTTTTAGTTCAGTTCTAGTGCAATTCAGTTCCAGTTTAGTTTCAGTTCAGTTCTAGCCCAATTCTAGTATAGTTTAAGATCTGTTCGGTTCTAGTTCAGTTCCAGTTTAGTTTTAGCCCAATTTTAATATAGATCTAGCTGTGATCGGTTCTAGTTCAGTTCATGTTCAATTGCAGTTTAGCTCTAGTTAAGTTTTAGTTCAGTTCTAATAAATTGTGGTTCTGTTCGTTGAAATTTCTGAAACATCTCTAAAAATATGTTAAAATCTACTTCAGTTCTAGTTCAGTTCTTGTTCAATTCTAGTTCAATTGAAGTTCAGTTCGTTGAAATTTCTGAAATACCTCTAAAAACATGAGAGAATAAATTAAAATCACAAACATATTGCTTCTTTTTTTTGTAATTTAAATTTTTAACTAATTGATTTGATTAGAGACATTCATTCTTTGGGCACACATGCCCAAGATATAAATCTATTAATAAACAAACTATAGTTCTTGTTATATATATTGTTACTATAGTCATTTTTTTCTACATCTATAACAAAATTGTTTTGCTTATCTTAAAATTTATTATATTTGTTTATACTTATTTTGTGTTGTCTTGCTCTTTCTCACTCTCCCCCTCTTTTGTCTTCTCTATTTATATAGTCAATGACTTTGTACGCACAAAAATCTCTTTTGAAAGTCGTGCCAATTTAGCCAAATGTGAATTGGCCAAACAATTGTTCAATTTAATGGTTAGCAAGAAATCTAACCTTTGCTTAGCTGCTGATCTTACCAAATGTCAAGATGTTTTGGAAGCTGCTGACAAATGTGGTCCTTATATTTGTGTTTTAAAAACTCATGTTGATATACTAGAAGATTTTAATCAACAATTTGTTACTGATTTACAAGCTTTGGCTAAGAGACATAATTTTTTGCTTATGGAAGATCGTAAATTTGCTGACATTGGTAATACTGTTTCATTGCAATATGGCAAAGGTGTTTATCAAATTAGCCAATGGGCTGATTTGGTTACTGCTCACACATTGTCGGGCAGAAGTATTTTACAAGGTTTGAAGGCAGCTTTAACCCAAGATAATTCTAAGGCTAGAGCAGTTTTCTTATTGGGTGAAATGTCTGCTACTGGTAATTTAATAGATGACAAATACAAAGAAGCTTCCAATAAAATTGCTACTGAAGGTGCTGATGTTGATTTTGTGGCTGGTATGGTCTGTCAATCTACAAGTTGTTTTGCCTTCCCCGGTTTAGTACAATTAACGCCAGGATGTAAAATTGATGAAAGCGCCGATCAATTGGGTCAACAATATAATACACCCGAACATGTTGTAAAGGAAAAAGGTGCTGATGTAGCTGTAGTAGGTCGTGGTATTTTACAAGCTAAATGCATGGAAAAAGCTGCAGCTTTATATCGTGATCGTTTATGGGCTGCTTATTTGGATCGTTTAGCTAAATAATACGTTTAATTAACTAATCCTGGGAAATATTGTGTAATTATTTTACGTTTTTTTTATAATTTTTTCTTTAGTAAATATTTAAAAATATTGAACTGTAATAAACATTTGATGTGAATTTTTTTTACATAAAACCAACATACAAAATAATGACTTACAATTAAAATGAAACAATTTATGAATGAATGAATGTACCTCTTATATGTGCACAAATATTTTTAATAAACAATATTTTTTTTTAAATATATTTTTATATAGTTATAAAAACTGTTTGCAAACAAGTTTTGTTATTACAAATAAATTGTATACCCTCCTAAAATGTACTTTTTTTTACAATAATTCTTCCAAATAAATATTTTGTAATTAATGACGCATTTATTTTATTATTTCCCATACCCACACTCTCCCTCCAATAAAATTTCTTCAAATACATAGTTATGTAGATTTTTAAGATTTCCTTATTATCTTTTTTTTTTAATTTAACATAACATTTAACTTTAATAATAAATTAACACAAAGAATAAAATGATAATAAAATTTACATACATATTAATAAAAAAAAATAAACATAAAATTCTAAGTATTTTTTTTCTAATACCCACGATCAAAAAATAATGGGGGATATATTGGGTTTTATCATTCCGTTTGTAACATATTAAAATATTCGTCTAATACCCCAACATGTATATATATATATTCTGGATCCTGGTAAGATACTATATCGATCTAGTGATGTCCGTCTGTTCGCCCGTCTGTCTGTCTGTTTAAAGCATGACAGTGATTGCACCGGACTAGCTAGGAAGACGAAATTTGGCACGAATATTTCTCTTATATAAGGTTTGTTTGGTATAGAAAATGGGCAGAATAAATAAGGAAGTTATGGAACAAAAACCCATGAAACTCTATAATTTTGAAGCATTTTAGTACATATAAGTAAATATGAAACGGATGAACGTACAAAGATGAAATTTAAGGAAAAATAGGCGTGACCCGTCCATTTTTTTGATCGATTATAAAAATTTGTCTTTTTAAGCATATTCCGCTCTAAATATGAAACGGAAGAACGTATAAAGATGAAATTTTTGACTGACTGTTAGATAGTAAGAAGAATATTGAAAGAAAAGATCCATTATTTTGGTGTATTTTGTGATAATTGAAAAAAAATTAATGTAAACAATGAAATTTTCGATGCATCGTTAATTAGTAGGAAGAAACTTGGACAGAAAATATATGAAATATACTTTAATATATTTTGATGGTGGTCATTAAAGATTCGGTCAAGCCGAATATAACATTCTTTTTTGTTTTTTTTTCTCTTTTTCAGATAACAAAAATATTTTGTATGATTTCTAAAACAAAAGTTGAGGGGGATTTGATTAGAGATTATTATTTTGAACAAATTAGAATTCATAATAGAGAGTAAATGTTGAATGATTAAACGATTTTCTTTACATTGCATTAGGTTTATCATACCTAATGTGAACAAACAAGTTTTTGGTGGAAAAAGAATTCGAACAATTAAAAATTCTGAAAAAATATCCACATTATGGTATGATGGTAAAATTTCTAAACAGTAAAATGTCTCTCTTCACATGTAACTTTCTATGTAGATAGGCTACTCTCAAAGCTATCAGTTCAATTGTTACCAAATCTAAAAAGTTGATGGGTATATCATGATATTAGACTATGGTGGGTTCCAGGTCATAGTGGTATCGTTTGAAATGAAATTGCCGTTGAATTAGCTAGACAAATCTCACAAATGGATATGACAAATTGTGTAGTCGATATTAGGTTTCTTTTCTATGAAGGTCAGGGAACAAATCCTGAGAAACTCTAATCTACAATGTAGGAATAATTTAGACTGCAGAGACTCTAGGACAATTTGGACATTCTAGTCAAATACCATCCTAAATATGGACAGGGTAGTCTAAGGATGATTTAGTTGCCATTGTGCATTAGGTGCAATGAGGCGTAAGTGTCTCTCACTCATGTAGGTTTTGTGGGGAGATTGATGAGCTTGAATCCATCTTATGCCAATGGCCAGCGTTGCAAAGTCGAGAATAAAATAACTGTCACCACTTCAATTTACATCTTTATATAAAAAAACATAAAATTACTCATATCTAATCAACAATGTATGAACAAATTAGAATGCAGAGACTCTAGGACAATTTGGACAGTCCTAGTCAAATGCCCTCCTAAATATGGTCAGGGGAGTCTAAGGAAATTATATCTACACAAACAATGTTGGAAATAATTATACTGCAGAGACTCTAGGACAATTTGGACAGTCCTAGTCAAATGCCCTCCTAAGTATGGACAGGGGATTCTAAATTATAGGTGCCACTGTGCGTTAGGTGCCATGAAAACGAAGTGAGATGTAAGTGCCTCTCTTCCATGTAAGTTTTGTGGGGAAAACAATGAGCTTGAATCCCTCGAACATATCTTGTACCATTGTCCAGCGTTGCAAAGACGTAGGATAAAAAAGTTTGATTGCCAGTTCCTAGGCGGGCTTGAGAGAGTCAGAGAAATAAATCTAGATAAAATTCTGCTAAGTTAGAATGACTATTCGTACAAAACTGGTAGATGTTCAAATTCCGTTTTTTTTCCTAACAAAATGAATGTTCACCTTTTCGAGATTACGACAAATCTTCAGATTTTCTAGTATTAAATAATACTTACCTAGCTTTTTGAAAGAAAACAAATTAAAGACAAATTCTTCATTAAGAGTATTATTTATTGCAATTGATAATAAAATTTTGGTAAAAACCTCAAAAAAATCGAAATAAATTAATTTAAATACAATTAGTTGAAAGCATTTTTAAATAAAATACTGAAGAACACACTATAAAGATAAAAACTATAGAAATTTTACATTTAATAGGCAGCTAAGGTGGCCAAAACATAACCGGTATCGTCCGACATTTCGTCCTTTAAAAGAAAGAGAGGAGAAAATCAAATATAACACGAGATTTTTTTAAATATATAAAATGTTACTGTACTGAATTTGATGAAAAATGAGTTGAAAACCTTAAGCCAATAATAAGTTATAAAAAACACAGATTTTAATTTATTATTATAATTTTATTAACAATTACAACTGATATTAAGAATTAAATAGAGAATAATTATAACATTAATTAAAATATTTTAGAAATTTGTATTAATAGGAAGCTAAAGCAACCAAAACACGACAATAATCACCAGATAAATCATCCTGCAAAAGAAATAAAATAGAGAAAAACAATTTGATTTTGTTATTAAAAAAAAAAAAATTATTGAGATTTTTTTAATAAAAGAAATAAAACTCCTTTATTTTAATTTTCAAATGCCAAATAAATTTTTATTTAAATTTTGGTTAATTAAGCTTTAATTTCCAAAAAGGCACTTTTTTACACAAGAAACTTTAAATAGATTTTGGACTAAACATTTAAGACAAATTTCATTTTAACAAATAACTACACAATAATACTATACAATTAATGTTTTAAAATGCAAATAATGTTTGTTGTTTTAAATTTTTATAAAATATTTAAAATATTTCGTTGATTTTTTGGCTTTTTTTTCTACATATTTTTGGCTTTTTTCTACGATTTCTGCTAGAAGTTTTTTTTTAGGTTTTATACAGTTTACCAAGCCACCAGTGTCTCTAACATATAACCAATATCGGTTTCCAAATCTTCCTGTAATTTTATTGATTTTTTTTAAGTTTTACATAATGATTTTTACGAATTTTTGTTGGAAATGAGGAAGAAGAAGAAAAAAAAAAATAAAAGAGAAAAATACACAATTTTTGAATTAACTAGTGATTATGTTGGATTTTTATAGAAGATTAATTTTTGTTTTTTGTTCTATTATAAGATAATAAAGAAACAAATATACCAAATTATTTAAAATCTGTGTTTAGAAATGATAACATTAGTTATGTATGACAAATAATTTATAAATTCTGGGCCAAATTTTCAAATATTTCCAAATAAAATTTTCTAAAATTTGAAAAATTTTTTTGTAAAAATGTTGTTGTATGAAGTGCCATGAAAAATTAGTAATAATATTTTATATAAAAAAATTATTAATAAAAAATATTCATGCTTTAGTAAATAGCAAATAAAATAAAAATTAAGAATACTTTAATCTGGCAAGGGAAATATCTGATATCTTTAAGAAACTTCATTATTTGTTTGTTGCTTTACAGCAAAAGAAAATATTTTGTAAAAATTTGTTTTATAAAATCTTTTTAAAATCAAAAATTCTATACTTTTTTGTACCATTTTATTTATTTAGCCTAAAAATACGCTACAAATAAATGGTCTATTTTTTAATTCTCTACAAAATGTTTAGCTACATGTTGCCCTTAAAAAAATCAAACATTTTGACTATAAAACTAAATGTTTTTTGTTGGCCGCAATAAGACGAAAGAAATGTTACTAAATTTACCCTAAAAATATGCTACAAACAAAACATCTAAATTTTTCTTCTCTACAAAATGTTTAGCAACTTGTTACCTAATGTTAGACACTATAAAACTTAATGGTTATTTCCCAAAATGAGGGCCGAAAAACGTTTCCTGAGATCCCACAGAAATATGTAACTTGAAAAGTAGTATTTTAATGAAGAAATAAAGCAAAAATAGTTAAAATTTGTAAAAACGTCTCTAAAAACTCGATTTTTATATAAAAAAACATAAAATTTCTTAAATCAGTGATCACCTCAAAACTAAATTTTGTTCCTCTTAAAACAATACTTTACTTTATCTTGTTTAAAATCTATCACCACTTCAATTTACAGCTTTATATAAAAAAAACATAATATTGCTTATATCTTGGTTAAATAAAGAGATAGAACAGAAATTGTTAAAATCTATCTATATAACTCAGAACTAAATTTTCTTGGCCTTAAAATTTCATTTTTTATATCTTTGTTAAATGAAGAGATCGTTTAAACTTCTTACCAAAATTGTATTTTGTATATAGAAAACATAACATTGTTTATATCTAGAAAAGATTTTAAATTTTCTGGTGATTCTGCAATAAAATTCCTGGGGATTTTAGGAACTGCAAATAACTTAAACTGTGATCACTCAAATTTACTCCTTTATGTAAAAAATATGAAATTTGTTTATATGTTTGGATGAATGAATGCTTATATCACTCAAAGTTATCTGCAAAATCAAATGTTTACATAGAACACATAAAATTGCTTATATCTCGGTTAAATGCAGAGATAAAACAAAAATAGTTTAGTGATCGTTTAAACTTTTCACCAAAATTGTATTTTGTACATAGAAAACATAACATAGCTTATATCTTGAAGAGATTTTTAAATTTTCTAGTGATTCTGCAAAAAATTCACGGGAAATTTAGGAACTGCAAATAACTTATATTGTGATCACTCAAATTTACTCCTTTATATAAAAAATATGAAATTTATTTATATGTTCGGTGAAATGAAGTGACAAAGTGAAAATATCACTCAGTTTTTTTTTTATATAGAAAATATAAAATTACTTATATCTCCGTTAAATGCAGAGATAAAGCAAATTAGTTAAAATCAGTGATCGTTTAAACTTTTCACCAAATTTGTATTCTGTATATAGAAAACATAAAATTGTTTATATCTTGAAAAGATTTTTCAGTTTTCTGGTGATTCTGCAAAAAATTCCCGGATAATTTAGGAACTACAAATAACTTGAATTCCTAGATAATCAAAAATCTACTGAAAAGAAACATCTATTTTCCGTTTGCCCTACCTTTTTTAAAGAGAAATTTTTAGTAATTGTACATGTAATTTATTTAAAAACATTTTGAGACAAATACCACCACATGTTAATAAACATAAAAATCATGTATTATAGCAAACACATAAATGAGGTAAATGCTTAATATTTCAATAACTGAAGATTGAAAAGATTTTATGAAAATTTTATTTAAAATTGTAGCTTTGATCGCGGATTTTAAGAATTTTGATAGTATAATACTAAATTGTAGTAGAATACTTAAAACTCAGTAGTGTCTTAAAAATATATTCTGCCAAATGTTCATTTAGAATTGACTACTAGAATTCATAATAGAGAGTAAATGTTGAATGATTGAACGATTTTTTCTTTACATTGCATTAGGTTTATCATACCTAATGTGACCAGACAAATTTTTTAGTTGAAATGTGATTCGAACAATTAAAAATTTTGAAAAAAAATATCCACACAAACGCATTATAACCTCCCCACCTATGATGGTATATGATATAAATATAAATTTTCTAAACACTAAAATATCTTGAAGGAAACAATTTCCTGTAGCTTGTGACTATATATATAAAGATTTTAAAGATTTTTAATCACAAATGGTGCTTTATTATTTGTAGAAAAGCGGGATTTATGAGTGCCGAGATACAAAACTAAAAATCTCGATTTACGGTTTTTGCAAATCCCAAAAAAATCGCCAAAATTTCGGTGTTGGAATACGTAAATACTAAAAATTTATACAAAAAAAGGGATTTACGACTTCCGAGATTTCAAACAAAATCGCGATTTACAAATCGAGATTTCAAACAAAATCACGATTTACGAATATCTCGATTTACTTTATTTGCAAATCCCAAAAATAACATCATTTCGAAATTTTCCGTTTGTTAAAAAAAAAACTTAAATTAAATTTCAAAAAATGAATTAAAACTTCTCAATTTTCACTTTCAAATTAATGATTAGTAATATCAATTGAAAACCAAAATAATTATAACGGGATAAGTTTAAAAAACGGGATTTCCATTTACAGGATTTGAAAATCCGAAAAAATCTCCGAAATTTCCCCAAAATTCACTAAATTTTCAGTGTTGGTATACAAAAACTTTAAAATTGATACAAGAAAAAAGCGGAATTTACTAGTTTCGAAATACAAAACTAAAAATCTCGATTTACGTTATTTGCCAATCCCAAAAATAAAGCAATTTTGGATGTTTCCATTTGACAGAAAATTTTAATCCCGAAAGAGAAGGGATTTTGGGGATTTGCAAATCCTGTTAGTGGAGCAAATTTAAGTTTTTTTTCTATTAATCAGGTATGATAAAAAAAGACTTAAATTAAGATTTGCAAATCCCAAAAATCCCTTCATTTTCGAGATTAAAGCAAATTCCCACTAATCTTTACATTACAGGTATTGAAATTTTCTGTTTACCATAACGTATTAAGACAAAACTTAAGTAAAATTTTAAGAAAAAAAAAATTCATTCAAACTTTTCAATCTTCAAGTTTAAACCTAATCATTATTAATATCAATTAAAAAAAAACCAAAATAATTATATTTTTATAAATTTTTTTTGAAGATTTTTTTTTAACTTTTTATTTAAATATTTTTAAAAATTTAATAAAAAAAAAAATTAAGAAAAAAAACATAATAACAATGTGATTGATTAAGACGGTTTTTAAAGTTATTTACGAGTTTGTGTGTATAGATAAATGTTGATGTATTTGTAATTATATTATTTAATTATAGTAAATAGAATTAGTGAATTGTAAGTGTATATAAAGATAGTAAATAATATACAAAATAATATATATATATAGTTTTATTTATATAGTGTTATATATATAGTTAATATATATATGTATTTAATAAACTTATATAAAAAACAAATACAACAATAGGAAATATATGTATATATTTATATAAAAAAATAAGAAATGTAAGAAGATTTTATTTCATAGTTATTATTTCTTAAAAAAAATGTCATTGGGCTTTTTGTTTTTGTACAATTTAGTATTAGTTATGCTTTTATAATTGTTATGTTTTGTTGTCATAAAATTTAACAAAGTTTTATATAAAAATTTTATATAAAAATTTGTTTTAACTATATTCGATTTGAACTTTTTTTTTAAATTTTCAATAACAAGGCAGATTTTTTATTGGTCTTAGGTTTTGTTTAAGTTGTAGTTGTTTTTTTTTTGTGTTTAAATTTTTAAAAAAATTTACTTTTCTTATAAAAAAAAATGTATAATAATAATTAATAATTATAAATGTGCAGTTTAAGGTCTGAGATTTCTTTTTGATTTGTTAACTTTTTTTTAAGTTTTTTTCTTTTTTTTAGTATCCAACAATCGCCAATAGGGCACGTTTGTAATCGCCAGAAGTATCGCCCTGCAAATAACGAAGGATTTTTATTTAATTAAAACTTTTGTTCTTTAAAAAAAAGGGTTTTGAAAAAAAAAAATAGTTGTATTTTATTATGAAATAGTTTACAAATTAAAAAAAAAATTAGGAGGGTCCTAATAACAAACCGCACCGTTAAATTTAAAACATGTTTTATAAAGAAATGAAGGGAAAATGTTTTAAGAAAAACATTTTAAATAGAAATTGTAAGTTTTTTTTTATTATTTGTTTTAAACAACTAAAAGCACATTAACATTAACATTGAAAAAGAAATTTTCAAAAAAATTATTTGTTAATAAAAAAATAACAATAAAAAAAAGAAAAACACATTTAGAGGGCGCCAAATAGATTTTGCTACAAATATTTCAAATCCCTTTTAAGCCATAGTTCGATAAGATATAAAAGCCATAAAAATTAAGCTAAATTCTACACTTAAGTAAAGGAATTATTTACTTATTCGAAAACTTTGTTAAACATTTCGTACTTCTAATTTGTTTATTTTTACTTAATTTTTCCTAAATTTAAGGAAAAAAAATTTAAAACATTGAAAATTTTAAGAAGCCACAACAAATTTAAAATTAAAATAAATAAAAAAAAATTACTATTTTCAAAATCTATTGATTTTCTCTTAAATTTTACTAATTTTCTCCTAAAAATCTCATTTTTTTTCTTAAAAAACGTAAAATGTCGTTTTTCTTCATTATATTTTAATAATTATTAATAAAACTAATCATGTTCTAAGAATTTCTAGTAAAAAAGTTAACTTTGAAAATTTCGAATTTAAATTCGAAATTGAAAAATTTGTGCAAAATAATTAAAAATGTAAATTTTTTAACATTTTGCCCTTAAACATTGAATTAAATGTAAAAATTAAAAAATTTCATCAAAGTTCGAAAAATTCGAAATTATTTTCGAAACTCGCAAAATTTCGTCTTTCTACTTTATTTTTATAATTTTTAATAAAAACTAATCATTTTCAAAGAATTTGTATTAAAAAAGTTAACTTTGAAAATTTCGAATTTAAATTCGAAATTGAAAATTTCGTACAAAATAATTAAAAATACTTAATTTTTAACATTTTGTCCTTAAACATTGAGTTAAATGTAAAAAATAAAAAATTTCATCAAAGTTCGAAATTAATTTCGAAATTCGAAATTATTTTCGAAATTCAAAAAAAAAAATCGTATTTCTTCTTTATTTTTATAATTCAAATTTAAATTCGAAATTGAAAATGTATGCAAAATAATTTAAAAAACTGAAATGTGAAAAATAAAAAATTTCATTCAAGTTCGAAAAAATCGAAATTAATTTCGAAATTTGAAATAAATTTCAAAATTCGAAATAAATTTCGAAATTTGAAAATATTATTTTTATGCAAATATCAAATTTGTATACTTCTTTCATAGTTTAGTTCACATTATTCAAAATTCGATATACAAAATTAAGTTCGAAAATTTCGAATTTTAATTCAAAATTGAAAATCTAGAAAAATTTATTAAAAAATATATATATTAGTTTTATGACATTTTAATAATAAACATAAAAAGAAAGATATTATTTTTTAGTTCGAAAAATTTTATATCCATAAAATTAATATTTTTCTATATTTAACAAAAATTCCTAAGTTCTTTAATAAATTGAAATAATCATAAAAAGAAGCAAAATTTTCAGGTTAGAAATTTAAAATAATTTGAAATAATTTTTAAATTTTTTAGTTATTCCATTGAAATAATTAAAAAATAATTTTCGAAAATTACTTTCGAAATTTGAAAATATTATTTTTAAATCCAGAAACATAAACATTTGTTTAAAAAAGTTTACTTTGACACTTTTATGTTTGAAAAACAAAAAATTTTAAACTAATTTCGAAAAATTTTACAAAAATTTTAAATTTTATCAAAATTTTTTTATGTTCGAAATTTCGGAGATTTTTTACTTTTTGTTTTCATTTTATTTTTTTTTTTCAAATCTATTATGTTTAATATAAAATTTTATAACTTTCGTTGTTATTTTTCTTGTTCGAAAAATATCGAACTTAAATTCGAAATTCTAAAATTTGGTAAAATTTTGAAATTGTTGAAATTTTGAAATATTGTTAATTAAAAAGTAATTTATAATAAAAGAGTATTTTCTTATTAGTATAAGTCATTTTTATGTTCGAAAATTTAGTATTTAATTTCGAAATTCAAAAAAGTTTTGAAAAAAAATTAAACATACTCAATTTTATATTAATACATAAAGTTTTCTTATGTTTTTTTTGACATTTTTATCAAGTTCGAAAAATTCGAACATATTTTCGAAAGGTTATTAGTACATGAAAGTTATTGATATTGCAATAAATTGGTTGTAAAAATAATTATATTAAAATAAAAAAAAGAATTGTTTATTGAAAATTTTAGGAACCTATTTCGAAATATTGAAAAAAAAATCGACAAATTGATGATCTTTTATGTAAAAATGTTGCTAAATTAATACGTATTTGAAGTCTTTGTTTGTTTATGTTCGAAAATGTTGAAATTATTTTGAGTTTTGTAATTTTTCAAAATATATGAGAAAAATTTTGAAATATAAGTTCGTAATTTAAATCTATTTGCTGTTTTTCTAATTCTATATTATGTTGATTTTAAAATTTCAATACTTCTGGAGCTTATTCTTTATAATTTCGAATATTAAAAAAATATTATTTGATTCTTTCGTTATAAGTTAATTTCCGATTATTTTTGTTATAAAATGTTTTGTGTTTCAAGACGAAAACATTTTTTAACATTTTACATAAAGTTTTAATTAAATAGATCAAGAAACAATCAATTAATCAATCGATCATTTAATTGATAAAAAGCCCAACTACAATGAAAAGTTGTAGTAGTTTAGTTCTTATTTAAAACATGCAATTACAAAAAAACAAACCAAATTAGAAAAAAAATAAAGAAATTTTGAAAATTTTTAGTAAATAAAATTTCGGAAAAAAATACAAGCCAACACCACAAATACCAAATAATTGAAGAAAAAAAATTAGAAGATAAAAAATGTATAATTCAAACTCACCTTAATCCAGGATTCCAAGCTCTTGCCATATTTATTTTGGAATGCTTCTTTAATATCGCCCAAATCAATTTCCGAACGGCTGACAATGATACGAATTAAAGTCTTATCTTTGGTACCCAAACCATGCATAGAATCATACAAACGTTCGGCAAAGTAATCTACTTTTGATTTGCAGCACTTGACAATGGCTAAAAAGCCTTTCTCAACAGCGCCGCTAAATTCACGTTTGATGGCTTTTTCAATATCATGGCCAGCCAAATTCTCATATTCCAAAAAGATTTGGCGTAATTGTTGATAAGAGCGGGTAACTAAAATGGAATTGAATACTGATTCTTCGGTGCCCCATTGGCCTTCACCGGCATCGTATAAAGCTTGGGCATCAGCTACGGCAGCAGCTTCATCAACGCCCTATTATTTTGGTTAAGTTTTAAATTAAATAATTGAATTTTAAATTATTTGTATACTGAAACTTACTTGATTCTCATCACGGTTGCCTTGTACCAAGGAAACACACAAACGTTTGAAATGTCCTGAGGTATCACCCTTCAAGTCCGATTCTAGAGATTTACCAAAGCTTTGTTCATAGAATTGGGCAATAGTTTTAATGCCAAAGTTAGACAAAGTGCAGAGAATTTCAATAATGGCTTCTTCATCGGTACCCAAACCGGCTACGGCATCATGTAATTCTTGGGCATAGAATTGTGGCAGGGGTGTCATGAGAGCAATAATAACATCTTCGAATTTACCACCCAATTCGGATTTCAAATCGGAAATTAAGTCTTTACCGAATGAGGTTTTGAAAGCTTCGGCAATTTCTAAACGTTGTACAATACCACGACGAGCCAAAACTTCAATAATGGCTTTCTCGTCGGTGCCGAAACCCTTCATGGCTTTGCGCAAAATGCTGGCATCTTCGACGGGATCAAAGGGATCAGCGGGGTAGACAGTGGGGGTACACTGGAGATTAAAAAATATATACATTAGAAATCACCAAATTTTGTTTATATAATTTCTTTATTGTCTTTCAAAATTATTTATTTCCTACAAAATTATCAATCAAATTATCGTTAAATTGTTCCCCATTAAAAAAAAAAACTTCATGATTCACTTTCAAACCCCACCTCTAAATTTTCCAACAACAATTATAATTGCAAATACATTCCGTCATAAAAATAAAATTCTCTCAATTATGCACTTGAAATTAATTATTTAATATTCTTTAAACAACACTTGAATAAAAAATTTACTAGGAAAACAAATTTTAAATAAAAATAACTAAAATTCCATTTAACCGCACAAAAAAAAAATTGAATCATATTTAAAAGTATAGAGCGTAATATTTAAAAATAACTTTGTAGCTTTATAAATCAAACATTATTATCTTTACTAAATTGTTCATTTATTTAACTTTATAGCAAAATTTGTTTATTAACACCAAAGATAACATATTTTATTAACACCAAAGATAAACATATTTATCAGATAAAGTCTGATAAATATGTTTATCATTTATTTAAATAATTTACTGCAATAACTCGAATTAAAAAAATGTGAATGAAATTGATAACGAGGAAAACAGAAAACAGTTAAAATAATTGAATTGAAATTAAAATTATTATTAAACTCAAGATAACAATCTTTTAAACGAACGATTTAAGTTATTGACACTTGAAAAATATGTTTTACAAATAAATAATTTTGTACTTATAATAGAATCTCAAATCTACATCAATTTTGTTAAAATTCAAATTCCAATTTAGGTTTTGGGTGAATTCTTATTCAGTTCTAGTTTATTTCTAGTTCAGTTCTAATTCAGTTTTTGTTCAGTTCTAGTTCA
>JACGTJ010002328.1:22549-36754 GCA_014858695.1 Chrysomya rufifacies | reverse complement strand
ATTAACAAATATTCAAATAACTTGTATTCGGACGTCATAGTTGTTCTATTAAAATTGAACGATAAAGTTCATTTTAGAAATTGATCTTTGGACCAAAAAATTTTACGATTTTTGATATTTGTGTAAAGTATAAGATAAGTATAAATATTGCATATGTATATGTTCACTTATTTATATATTTTGAAATTTTCAGAAAAGCTTAGTCAAAAATTAAAATGTTCATACTAAAAAAAGTAAAACTAAACATCATCTATATCAGCAGATTTGTTTTTACACTTTGTTTAATTTTATTTTTTTTGATAAGGTGGTTTCAGATGAATCCTTAATACTAACATAAATATGTATAAAAAGGATAAATTTCTGTTTGTATTTTAAATATCCTTTTGAACCATAAAAAGGTGTTAATTTTCGTATAATAGTTGTGGTACACCTGCGTAAATTGTTTTAAAGAATTAAAGTTTTATGTATCAGTGTGTGTATTATAATATTTACATTAGAAATGTTTATCATATAATCCGAAATTTTTATTTTATAATCCGAAATCATAAAAGCTTTTTCACATTTCTAAAAATTTTAATATATAAAAATTTTCTGTATTTTCGAGATTTAAAATCAAAATTATACACTAATTAAAACTAATTATGTACATACATATTATTACATTCAATGTAAATTATTCACACATTTTTTGTTGGCTTTTGTTAGAATCTTCCTTTGAATACAAATGTAGTTACCTTACTTTTAAAGATTTTTAGGATTTTTCTACGATTAAATTTTCTAATCTAAATAAATTGTTATGGTTGCCTTTATAATTCACTTGCTTTTTTTAGAACTTGAATTCAGTTTGTTACCAAAAGACAAATGTACATAAACGCCTTTTAAAAACTTTTAATAGTTGGGGTGGTTGGTGTGGTCCATCTGTTTTTTTTTTTTTTCATATCATCCTTTAGTAGAGAGGGTGAGTGACTGTTCTTTTTCATTATTTGCAATACTAAAATAATTCAATTTTGGGTGGTTGAATTGCTTTTTTCGCACTTAAATTTGGGGTGCTTTTAAATTAGTTTACATGGGTGCGAGTAATGGATTTTTGTTTTTCATGTTTTTCTAATCAGTTATTTTATTTATTGACATGTTCCTTTAGACTAATGTTTTGTAATTTAAAAAAATAATGTACTTACAAGTTATTCTATTATATACAATTCGCTACAAATTAAAAAAAAACCTAATATTGTGTAAATGAAATATATGTAGATATATGTACTTAAATATTATAAATTCAAATCGATAATTTTTTCTTTATGTTAAATTTTTGTTACGAAAATCCTAAAATTTAACATTTTTTAACACTACTCATTTTTTAAATATTTGTAATTTGTACTTTGTTTGGTTATTGAACTCAATAGTTTGAAAAGTATTTTTATGCGTTGAAATTCTGTGATATATTATAACCAGAGAAAACCATTCAAAACATTACTTAAATAAAAAAGAAACCTCAAAATAATGTGGTGAATATTCGATACTAATATTAAAAGTATAATTTCTTAAAGGAGAATTTGTATTTCACACTTCATAAAATAAACAAATTAAGGCGAGTGAACATACAAATTACAAGTGCAACATTAAGGTGTTGAAATTTTATAAGCGATAACACATCATCACACAATCGTATGCACATATACATACATATATGTGTAAAGATAAAAATGTTTATATTTGTTTCAAATTTCAATAACAAACAAAAATACAAATCCTTATGCCTTTTATAATGTTTATAAACAATTCACTGCTTTCCTTACTTGTCTGGCAACATGTATTATGATTATTGTATATACAACTTTTAAAGAAAATAAATGTTGCTGCAGCACGTTTTGTATGAATTAAAATATATAAATAATGTTACTCTTTTAAAATAACACTCTCTTAAGTACAATAAGAGAGTATTTTCTTTTCGTATATAGTTGTTCATTATATTTTTCTCTGTCGATTACTGTTTTATACATGTGGATTTTGGAGAATTAAAGACTTGTTTAATGTACTTGGGATTCTAAAAGTCTTTGGACACAGGAATTTTTATGAGAATATAAGCTCTTATGTTCAATATGACAACTATGGCAAATAAATGAACTCTGGTATGGCACATTGTTTGCCTATTTGAAATGTCTAGTGGTTTGCAGACAACTATGTGGGATGAGAACTGCATTTTTTCTGGCGACTCTTTTACATAATTTTGCTTATAGAGTAGAGACATTGACCTTGATCATTGTAAATGCCGTATAATTGAAGTATCACTGTTACTACCGATGCGATTATTAAAATTGTGCCTTGTGACTTAATGTTTACAACACTATTTACTATAAACATAACAATAACTATCTTAAAATTTCTATGAATGTATATTAAATAGAAAATATATTTAATTAGTTGTATATACATGTACTATATACCACAGAATTACATGTAGCATAATTAATGTAATTTGTTTTATACATACTGGTAGGTATGTTACAACTTTTTACAACTAAGAAATTTCCTATAATTAGTCAAGCATCAATTAAAAAATGTATTTATTAATCTAACAAAGCTAAAATTAATATAATGCAAATCTAAAATAATTGTCGTATCTATTTTCGTTTTCTAAACGTCCGAGAATTATCGATATGCTTTATATCTATAAGTGCGATCTCGAAAAATCATATCAGATGTAATTGAAACAAAAATTACTCATTAATCTTCACTTACAGTTTTTTCATATTTTACAAAATTAATAAATTGTTAATAACTTATTTTAGTGTAAAACTAATTTTATAATTTCCTGTATGTCATATATATTTGTATGTAATAATAATGAAATATAGTTTATAGGGTCCAGCCCAAAGTATTCCCCAAATAAATTAAGGCATATACATAGATATACAACCACATCAGAATCTCTTAAAAATCCATACTGAAAACATGTTTCAAATTTTCTCGTAGTATCTCTCACATTCTCATTATCCTCTCTTTGAGTTTATTACATTGTGATAAATTTCTTTCAGTGCGAGTTTCCGCTCTCTTCTGAAATTTGTTTATAATAAAGTTCATTCATTGAGAGTTTGATTGTTATGGATTTCCCTTTTATCAATCTACCTGCGATGCATATTCAACATACGACAAGCCCTGGTACTATATATAAATATTCAACACACACATGTACATGTGTGCGTAAGTATTGTATAGAATTATACGTAAACATTAATGTTCTAAAAATGTTTTCCTTCTTAGCATCCACAATGAATGTTTTATTCTGTATTTGAGAGTATGGGTCTGTTACGAGTGATTCTTTAACAATGAAGGGTAACAATGAAATTAAAATTTCAGTCGTTTGTATGACTCTCGTTTTGTGAACATTTAACAAACAGTTACTGACTGCAAGTCGCCGGATAAAGACGTATTAACGCATGTATAACGTTCGGTAGTTTAAGAAAATAATATAAAACGTGAAAAACTAAAAAAATACATAAAACATATACAAAACGAAAAGATATTTTAATAACGAAAACAAAAATTATTATCATTAAAAAAGAATATAATAAATGAAAATATTAGATATGCATTTTTATTGTAATTGTAATAATAATTTTATATGTGAATAAAATGCAAAACCAAAGTTAATTAATACAATAAGTGTTTAATATCAACAAAGGAAACATAAACTACACAATTTAAAACAATCACTTATTATTTGGATTATACACCCACCTTCTTTTTATTTCAAATACACATCAAGACAACCATAAAGACTGCGATTATTAAAGGATTTCTATTAATAATAAATTAAATACAAAAATGTAAGTTTCACCATTATAATGTAAAATAAACTGTAAACAAATAACAACATTTACAGCAGACATGTGAATATTTGTATACGAATATTTTTCTAAATTAAATAACTCTGGCGTCTGGTTTTATTAACATTTATAATTGTTTACAACATATTTCTTTCTTCACTAATCGCATTGTACCATATTTTTGTTGAATTTATTTATGTAAATAATAATTTAAAATTTTCCAACACATTGGCACACTTTACACGAACGCATACATACGCAATTACAACTCTGGCCAAAATGTTTTTATTATTTTCACAAACAAATTTTTTGATCATTTCAATAAAGTTAATTAAAGAGTACACATAGTTAAATGCTATTAATTTGAACACAAATGTATGCTATTTGTTAAATGCTTATCTTGAATTAAATTTTATTGTTAAGTAAATATTAATATAAGTTACCACATCATTCCTTCATTCTTTCTTTCTTTCATTATATTTAAATGCATTTAACCCAAATTTCAAAAAGTCTTTATTTTTATTTTTGTTTAAATACTTTAAACATTAAGAAAATTAAAATACAAAAAGAAAACCATAAAGTTTACTATTGTTTATTTTAATTATGACAACTAAATGCAATATTTGCCAAAGCCATAAAACACTCTCAAATACAAAACAAACTTCATCTTCATTCGTCACTTTTTACGTTGTTTTATTCTGTGGTCTGGTCTTGCAAAGTAATAATAAATAATGATGTTTTTTTGTTTCTCTTCTTTACAATCTCTTTAAAAATAAAGTAAATTTGCTTAGATTATTACTTAAAAAACGGCGGTATTTTACATACAACATACGTTCATATGTACATACAATTTACAAAACAAACAAAAAAGTACGATGTACAAAGAAATGACATGAAATGAAAATACTTTTTTCTTATTCATACATATTTATTTACGAATGTACACGCAGATATTGTATGGATCTAGCAACAAGTGCTTTGACTTTCTTGGAGATGAGATATAAGATGTTTACATGGTTTCCCTTTAAACTTTAGCCGCTTTAATAGCTTTGCTAATCCTAAAATAAATATATAGCATAAAATCTGAATCATGAAATACAAAAATATGGGCAAACATTCATAGCTACATTATATTGAATTTGAAGTGACAGAATTGTAAGAATCTTAAAGTGGTTTTCCCTAATGCGAAATATTTATTTCATTTGGCAAATAATGTTTAAGGATTTACTTATCAGTACTACAGAGTGATAAATAATATTTATACAAAAAAGGAAATTATTTTTATCAAATTATATTACAAGTTTATTTTTTTACATTCATGGTTATATTTAAAAAAAAAAAAAAAATTCAAAATATAATTTTAACTTTTTATTTAAAAGAAATTTAATACATAAAATATTTAAATATAAAGAAGACATTAGATGCAAGATATCTATACTAACGGATTAATATACATAATAAAAACTTTGTCGCGAGTAAATCAATGTTTTAACAACAGAAAAAAAGCAAATTCACACCCATAACTTTGATTTGTTTTCAATTTTAACATCTACATATATGTTTGTGTATACATGTGTATTTCTACGATTTTATCTATTAACCAAAAATTTAAAATACGATTATTTTATGTGATCTGTTTGGTATATTGTATATTGAATTTACGTACAAAAAGACAAAGAGTGAAATATGTATGTATGTATGTATTTGGTTTTATAGGTTTCTTTACACAGGTAGTATTATGTTATGTTATGTTGTTTCTTTCGACAGACAGGTTTATATTAAAATGAAACGTGCTTGTAACAGATACCTTTTCCCAATACCCAAATATCAAAAATATTTATTAACATGTACAGAAATACACAATGTATATACATATGTACATATGTATGTACATTTCTACTGAGATATACTTACAATTTCCTTTTGATTATAGGCTCTCAAAAGAAAATAAATTAATATGCAAAGATTGTTGTTAATAAAATGATAGACAATTTTAAAAACCAAAGAAAATGTTAACAAAAAATTATGACTTTATTAATAAATTTCAAGTTTTAATAACTCTATAAAGAAATAGAACTAAATGGAGAAAAAATAACATAAAAAGCCTGGGAACTAAACCGCATTTCCTTTAGAATTTAATTTAAATAAAAATTATGAAAAAATAAAACATAAATTATTATTGATTCGTGCCGACTAAATACCAAGAATTCGTTTTATAATTATATTAAAGATCAGACAAACTAAATAAATTCTTAAAGTACATATATATAAAAAATACATACATACATGCATATATTTATTTAGTTTTTAAAACTTTGACAATTAGTAGTCATGCATACTTCAGAGGCATTCTTGTAGTTCAAGCGAATTTTAGTGATTCGAAAATACAGCTGAATAAAATTCAAGCTAAAATTAACTTATTCGCTGTTGTCATTTCATATATACATATATTTAGGAGGTATAATTTATCAATTAAGTAAGGAAATGTAGACATCAAAATGTTACTTAATTTAATTGTGAATTGATATCTCCATTTTAAGGGTGTTTTGTATTATATACCCCTCTTGTAGGTATCAGCACAACCATCCTCAACATATGTGATACCTAAATTGTTAGTTAACATTTTTTAATTGTAAAGCAATTCAAAAATCAATATTTTATCGACAAACCACTTATTTTTCTTGTTATAATTTAATTATTCTAAAATTTATCATATTTAAAGTGTTTGAAAATAATTGTAAACAGAAAACTACAACCGCAACAAATGAAAAATACAAACGAATTAATTAAAAAACAATGACATTTCAATAGGACGAACAATAAAAACTGTATGCAATCACAAACAGCTGGGTTGAAGAAAACTGCTTTCAAAGACAGTTCGTTTAACTGTTAATACGAATTTAAATCGTAAATTACGAATTTCAATAAAGCAGCTGTTGAGGCATGAAAGCAAATTCAGAAAATTTCGTCTTTGCACTTTAGCCCTTCTTAAATATTGCTCTATTGAAATTTCAATTTCATCTTTTAATTTCAGTCTTCTTATTTAGAATTTTATCTTGAACTCCAAGAGTATAAATTCATTTCTAAATAGCTTTAGCAATTACTTAATTGGTTTCATTTTCTTAGTTTTTATTATCAGTTCATTCGTGTCTTTGCGTTTGTGTTTAATGTTTGGTTTTCTTTTTTTGAATTTACTCCTACTCTTTTGTACGTATAGCATTTTTAGTTTCTTGAAATTGTTAAGAATAATGAAAAAAAAACTAAATGAAATGAAAACTATATATTACTTTTTATACCTTTTGAAATTGATTAATTTTGTGTAGATAGTCAGACGGTATTTTAAACTTTTAATTCATTTCATTCACACACACATACACACACATAAATACAATATGTATCCAACAGGATTGAAGAAAGTTTTTTAGGAATCACTTCAAAATTTATTTACTAAAATACAAACAATATTCAGAAATATATTTATTCGCTTCTTTCATATTACTAAAATCAACATATGTTTCAATAATGTTCACGATAACTTTTAATAAAAACACAATAAATAAATTAAAAAATTAAAGAAAAACTAAAATAGTAACAAAATATATGCATTGGGGGTAGATTAGCTATAATTTATATTGAAGGGATGGTTAATTTTTAGCAAAGAAATTTATGGTGTGAAAGTTAAACACTGAAATTTTTATCCTTATACCCTAACTATGCGGCACGAGTTTGTTTGCTCATTTATCATAAAATTTCTTTGATAGTTTTCCCACAACTGCTTCCTTTATAATTAACATGTGTTATAGTTTTTTTTGGTTAAATAGTTTGAAACGTGTTTAGAATAATAAGAAATGCTATTTTTTTTCTAATACATAACACAAAAGACTAATCATAAAAGAAATGACATTTTGTGACCAAAAATCAATATGAATACCAATATTAAAGACGTTTTTATAAAAAAAAACACAAAGTCAATGTATATACCTGGGATTTCAATCATTACACCAACACTTTAAATATCTGATATTTTATATATAAACTATACTTTAATAAAACTTATTTATTTTCTTTCTATTTCAGAACATATCTAAATCTAAGCAGGAAGAACCACAAATACAACAACAAAAATGCCCAAATGCATATGACAAAACTTTTATAGTTAAAACAAAATTTGTTAAAATTTAATTTCTTAGTTACTTCCCATATCCTCCTTATTTATTTTTTTAATTTAAAATAAATTCGGAATTTTCTTTTTGATTTAAATAAACTTATTAAGTTACATACTTTGTGTTACAAATGTGGAAAATGTTTGACGATATTATTGAATGCAACGAGTGTGGTGGTCCCTTGGGCCCACCACCAAAATTCATGGTCCCACCACCACCTCGTCCACCCTCAATGTCAGCATATGAGGCTTCTACAAATTGCAACGAAGAAGAGATGGCATTGAAAGCTCAACTAGCATGGGATAATGATATGTGTGAAGCAATACCGGTAAGTACAACTCTTTGCCAAAATCAAATTATATTAACTAGAAATTATTTCATAAAAAAGTTAAAATCTTATAGTTTTCCTTAGGCTGTAGAAACATAGATTAGAATTATTTTGATGATTAGATTTTATATAAATTAATGTGCTTACATAACTACTAGACATTAATGAAAACCCTTATAAAAGTTTTAACAATCATAATGATAATGGTGAACCCTTATAATTTTTGATTGTTACCAACAAAGAAACACATCTGTTGAGATTCCTAAATGTCAACTATGTATAATTGAACCAACGTAAAGGGATAAAAAATATTACATACATTTATATGTATGTATTTCTGGTATATAACTTTTATAAAATATTAATTTAGAAAAAAATGTCTCCTTATAATATTTATCAACAAGTTTTGTATTCAAAAAATATACTTCATTCATATTTAAATACTTATGTAACTTTCAAATGTAATCATAAATCTTTGGCTGCTATTTGTTTTGTTTTTTTTTTTTCAAATTTGACAGCTGTCATATTAACTAATATTTGTCAAGAATAATTTCTCAAAAACAAAAACTATGTAAGTATTTATTTATATTAAGACGAATAATAGAATTTTGTGTAGAAAAGATACAGATAGATAGATAGATACACTTGCACAAACTGTTAATAAATCTTTAACATTTGATGTCAAAAAGTTTAGCAAAATCATTTCTTTTTGTAAATAACCAAAAATTTGTACAAAAACAAAATTTGAAATGAGATAAAAGACAAAATAAAATACAAAATAACAAAGTTTTCAACAGTCAACAGCTGTTAAAAAATGAAAACCTAAAATACATTTTGTTTAGTTTCAAAGAAAGTATAAAAAATCGGAGAATAAATAACATTTTCGGGTTCTAATGTTTATTTAGGATTAGTTTAAAATTTAAATTTTGAAAACAAAGGAAAAATTTACAAGGAAATTTAAACTAACTTCTCAATAAGTCATCAAGTGTTACTTTAGTAAACAATGGGGTTTAGGCTACAAATACACAAACATTTAAATTTAAATGCGAATGAATATTTTATGTAGTATTTTTCTTTTTTTTATTATTATTAAAAATATAGTTTCTTCTTCACTATTCTAACGATGAAATTCATTCAAGTTCATTTGAAAAGGTAAAGGTAAATGAAATGATTGTTTAATATTTACACGAGATTTTCCTGTGAACAAAAACATAAAAGCAAAACAGCAAAAAAAAAAAGGCTTTAACAATTTCAGTTGTTTTTTATTTTGTTACTTTGAGATTTTCAAATCCCTAGAGTAAATTTATTGAAGGGGGGATAAATCGAAAGTTAAATTTATCAAAAGCAAATTTTCAATGATTGCTAAGATTTTCATGTTACAAATCCTTTGGGATTTTTAAATTCAAATAAGCTTATTTAAAGCAAAAATATAAAAATCAGATAAAATAAAATCCATACTCTAGACTTTTATATAGCTTATATATTTATTCTGGCACAGAAATTGATTATGTATGTATGTATTTTGCTTGCTAGCATACATATATTTATTTGATATCAAACGATCACATTTCTCTATTTAAACCTTTATTTTCTTCCCTGTATTTTTAATAAAACAAGACATCATTATCATGAAAATATTTCCACGTTTAAAACTTATTTCATTTTATATTTATTTCTGTAGAAAAGGAATGACTAGAAATCTATCATGACTATGATATTTTCCACACGACAAATATATTTTACACACACGTCTACACTTTATATTTTTCAAAATACTCGTATTTTACAACATTATATTTTTATTCTGTTTTTCCTATTCCTTGCGTTCTAAAAATCCTTTTACAAATACTCTTACATCTTTAGCAAAACAACAACAAATATTAATAATAAAAGTATACAAATGTATCTTAGAATTGTTATTTGGGTGCAGAAGAAATATTTTATAAAAATGAGTAAAATAAACGAAAATGATGTGACAATAGTGTATTTGTATTTGTATTTGGAAAGGAAAAGAAAAACATATTTGTAAGTAGTTGAATGAAGAACGTATTTCGAGATTATTTTTTAAGCCAAACAAAAAGTTTTCATTTTTTAAACCTACTTGTGATTCAAGTTTAAATACTAAAATAAAAAAAAATACGAATCGAAATAATGTGGGTTTTTCTTTTTGATGCAATAGTAAGAGTATAACAGTCTTAAAAATAAATCGTATTAAATGAAGAATTAAATAATCTTTTAAGCGTGGTTGTCATGCGTTCAAAATGTCTTCTATCTTTTAATTTTGTTTTCTAAAAGTTTGTACGTATAAATGTTATTGATATTTCTCCAATTAAGGTAAATGGTTTGCAATAAACTATTGGTCCTTTTCCTGATATTAATGAAAGTACCTTCATTGATAGTTCATATAATCTACGCAACTACATTATTTTATTTCATTGTTTAAGCTTGTGAAAGAACTATTCGGGGGAATTTTGAAAATCAAATGAAATGAATTTGAGTGACAGTTATAAAGAAAATTAAGTAAATATTCGATTTATTACACTTTGTAAACAAACAAACAAACAAAAAAAAAACAGTTATCGTAATAATAAAAATAAATGACTACTGGCCTTTTTGATTTCAATTGCGATATGATAACGAAAATCACTTACGAACACTAATAAGAAAATTTAGAAAGTGTTGAAACTATTTCCAAATATTAAAGTTAAGGAAATGTATTTTAAAAATAAATATATCAATACTTTTAAGTTCTTATATCTATTTGTATTTGCTTAGACTTATTAAATTTACAACGGTAGTCATTAGAACCGTGCCTGTATATACAAACAAACATGTACTTATTTTCTGGCGACAATTATGATAAAAATCTTTACACCACGTATGAATAAAGAATTAAAAAATTAAATTCTTTAGAATTTAAAAATATAAAAAAAAAACTAATTTTATCTTCAACATGAAATATTAATCTTTTAAACATACACATATAAAACCTTCATACATATGAATATCCGTACATATTGAAAAATTAAAGGTAATAAAATATATATGAAATATTTTTGTATGTTGTTACATTTTAATATTTTTTTAGGCGATAAGTTAAGCAAATAATAAAAATATGAATTAAATGAAATGAACTGAAATGAAATGAGAGCATATTTACAATTGATTTTCGTCATTCATGTAAGTGCATACATTCAATAATTGTGAATGCTAACAAATACTAGTAGCTGGGCAATAATTACAAATAAACCCCCGTCCTACATTCATATATAGTTACACATTTATGAACGGAAGTGTATGTGCGTCTACATTTACCCTTTTTCCAAATTTCAAATTTACCAAACATACAAATTCCAGTTTTATTTATTTAAGCTCGTTTCTTCTTTATTTTAACATGAACTGCTATAAAAACAGACAAGCATATGTTTATATTTATTGTTAAATAAAAAATTGGAGTATGATCGATTAAATGTTATCAAAAAGAAAACAAATTCCAAATGCACGAACAGATATTTGTTTATTTAACTGTGTCCCCATATAAAAAATAAATAAAAAAAAAATATATATTGAATGAAATGAACTTTGTAACCAAAAATCTTTAAATGGAAATGATTAATTTTCAAAAAATCAGACGCGGTTTTGATCATGATTTTCAAAATGCTCAATAAATGGGCTGATCTATCTAGTTGCATACAGTAGTAGTACAAAATTTTACTGATAACACTTTTTTTTATTTTTCTGTAATTATTGTTTCCCCTTTTATTTTTACCCAAATTTAAAGGCAACTTCTCTGTAAAAAATTCAATAAATCAATTTTATTAAGTATTAGGAAATTAATAACATTTTTAATGATTACATTTTTCATTTGAATAAGTATTTCAAATTAACATATCAAAGCATTTGTTTTAATAAAACAAAACACTTAACCAAATTATAAAAATTATTTATAAACTTAAACATTAACGACAGTTTTGTGTGTGAGAGTTTTTTATTTTTTATAGCTTTTCCCTGGTGACCTTTGGTTGCAACATCATTAAGCATTCGAAATTTAAATAAGAAAAAAAACATTTTTTTAGACTTTAAAATAAAAAAATATATATTTTATAATAAAAACACACCTAAAGAAAAGAAGGTCATTTAAAAAAAAAAATTATTTATTAATTTGTGCAATTTTCGAATTATTTTCAAAATAGTTAAATATGTTTTTTTATTTTACTTGCAGATTCTCGATGCCAGCCTTTATAGCAGCCAATCATTACAAACCTCTGCCATGATTGCTGTCTTTTCATTGCTCCTGGTTTTAGTTGTTTTAATATCATCACTTTTTGTGTGGAAGTAAGTAAAAACTATATCATTATTAAATATTTCTATGTATGTATGTATGTATTTACGTATGTGTGTATGTATGTATATGTATGTATGTATATCAGCAGTTTATGCAATTTTTTAGTTCCAAAATTCATTTGTTTATATGTACATAAATATTGTGGATTCTTTTATTTATGAATATGTATTGTATATTGTATATACATTGACTAAATTACAATAACAAATACAAAAACATAATAAAAATAATAATAGTAATAATTCTTTTAGACTTACACAAACAATATACAACCTTTAGGCCTTATACAATATAGATATTTATATGTCTTGTTAACACAAGTCCATATAAATAAAATAACATTTAATTTTATTTATGAGTAGAAGCTTTGCAACTTCCTTTTGAGAAAAAGAGTGTAAAAGGAAATTGTACTCTATAATGGATAAACGATTTTATCACAGCATTAGCAACATTTCTCTATATAGTTCTGTCTGTTTGTTAGTCGTTCGTAAATACGAAAGTCTCAATTGATTCAAGTTTGAATATTTTGACAAGCAACAATCACCTTATTTTAGGGTTATTTGAAATTCGTCCAGACTGCAAATTGTTTACACAAATCAGTAAATTCTTTTTCTAAGTAGATACACTTTTTTATTTTATTTTTCTTTATTTTCAACAATAATTTTTGCCTACTTGTTTATATACTCACACTAACTATACAATACATTCAGAGATACTCATAGATAGAACAGCGGCCTTCTTATAAAAATGATAATGGTTTTATTTCTTTTGTACATTTTCGTACAAACATTTATTATACAATACGAAAATATATATACGTAAGAGTCTATGAAGGCATATAAACAAATATTATTTGGGTAAAGAAGATGTCTATTAAAAATGTTGAAGAAATAAGCGAAAGAAAATAAGAAAATTAAAGTTTTCCTTTTTTGCTTTTGTTTATAAAGAAAAAAAGAAATAAGAAAAATGATTTTTATGGTTTTCCCGGGGTTTTGTTAAATTGTTTTCAAATTGATTTTATTTATTCATAATGGTGCCAATGTATTAAAATATTACTTATTCTCTTATTATTATTTTTATATATTATGGCAGTTGTTTATTTAACAAAATCAAAACATATACAAACACACTCATAAAAAAACACACACATTCAAATATATCCACGTATGTTTGTTTGTGTCTTTCATCAAATATTTATTAGTTTGCAAGAGAGTAAAAATAAAAGTTTGTTACCTTTAATAGATAGGATGAGTATTATAAATATTTATTATAAAAAAAATAACATTTAATGTTGTACATACATATATTATTTAAATTAATTTTTATTATTTTTCAAAAAATCATACAATTTTTCGTTTGAAATTGTATAATTTATCATTTCCCTTTTATTTTAATCTATAATTAGCATAAACTTTAAATTAATATTAAAGATAGATAAAAACTATGCACATTTGTGTAAACTCTTATTTATGTTAGTATATTCACATTTACTCATACATACATATTTATGTTAGTATATTCACATTTACTCATACATACATA
>JACGTJ010002328.1:775-22449 GCA_014858695.1 Chrysomya rufifacies | reverse complement strand
CATACATACATACATACATACATACATAAAAAAGAAAATGTTGCATTTCAAATTATGCTAATTAGATGCCAACACATTGTGGTTATAAAATGTTTCATTTTTTATTTAGTTTAGTTTATCATGTTAAAAATAGTTGTCAACAGAAACCCACCTCTTCGTTATTTAAAAACTGGACTTAAAAAGTGTGCGCATAGATTTCTGTTTTTGGTAAAATAAATTGATGTTATTGTTAAACAGCCATAAAAAGACATGTTAACTAGGCTATTAATAATGTCAGTGGCTTAAAGCGAAAAAAAAAATAAAAGTAATTTGAGATCCCGCCAAAACATTCGGACAAACGAACCATTTCACAGTTTATCAATTGATTTATACAAAATTTTGAAATCATATTTCTTTATTTGTTTTACTGCTTCATCATCGTATGTAATGTAGCGACTATAATAACCAAAAAATGCATAAATTAAACAATATTATACACTTGAGTGTTATCAATCGAAATTTATATAAATTATAATTTATATACACATATAATCTTAAATAAAGCTACATATATGCATACGTAGTTATGTATATATTGTTATCATACATTTTTAAATTTATTTACGCTTATACCAGGACCTAGCATACATACATGTAGATTAAAGCCTTTAAATTTAATTAAAGTGCTGTAAAATTGTGAAAGAGCTTTTAGATACGTAATGTTCTATAAGCTTTGCAAAATTATAATCCACTTTTAAAAGTATACATATGTACATCATTTCAACTTTTAACAAATATTCTATTCTAGTGAGTTTGTATTTTGCTTTCAAATTACGTTTTTTTTTTAACCATTAACACCTTGGTAATAAGTAAACAATTAATTTCCTTACTTTTATTAAAATTTCCTTAAGTCTTCCTTTATTAGCATGACAAACCGCTACAATGAAATTTGCTGTTAATTTACTTTACACATCATACATACTAACGTATGTTTCCTTATATCCGTATGCTGTCAGTCATTTCTATTTACATAACAAAAAATGAGAGAGTTTAAAAACATTCGCCATTTTTTAACTTTTCTTCATAATGAAAATGGAGGGAGATTGTGAATAAGTGTGTGAATGTTTTTGTATTTTTCATGTCATGTTGTATTTGTTGCCTACTTTTTGGCATGTTCACTTCTTAATAGACTTTAACATATTCTTTTGTATGTGAACACATATAGCTTAAATGATCTAACCTACAAAGTTACCATAAAAGTTTTAAATAAATACATATTATATTAACACTGCAATTAGTAAGAATTATTTGTATTTAATTGTGTCACTTTATAAGTGAATATCTTTAATTCTCAAATTGAGAAATTGCACCGAAATAATTACGTACTAATAACATTTGTAGCAATCTGTGTTCTTCAGTGAAGGGGGTTTCTCAAATACTAAATGAAATATTAACTACTTATATTATATTAGATATAAATTACAAAATTGCTAAAGAACAACCAAAAATCAAACATCAACAAATTATTGTTGTTAGCAAACAATAAACATTAGAAATCGATTTATCTTCTTAACTTCAAGTTTTTTCATCATCCTCTATGATATAAGCTTCTACAACTAAGCAGTGTTGTTGGCTTAACTTTATAATAAGGAACCAATCCTTGAAGAAGTAAACCCATCAAATAATGCTTGAAGCAAATGAACATCATACTAAAATAGACAAATAATGTCTCAAACTAGGAAAGATATTAAGTAGCAACAATTGTTAGATTAAAGTATTTTATCTTATGGCACAATATTTAAGATAAATAAGGAAAGACTATTAGATATTTTATATTTATTATATATGTATATATGCATCTCTTAACAAAAGAAAATAATAATTTACAAATCTATTTTTATTTTAATTTCAGAAACAAACGAAAAGTTCAAAATTTGTTACCCTGTAAAACACCAACCAGAGGTCCACATATATCAGGAGCATTGTCAGCGTTAGCGTCTGGTCACGCAGTAACATACGAGGATCCAGATGCTCATTTGGGTCATCATCGACCGTTAGTCATGAGACACCATCATAATGTTGAGGTAAGTTCATTGTTAACAATCTCAAGACATTTAGATGTCAAAATAAATGTCAAATTTATTAGATTTTCTTTTATGTATGTCAATGCTTTTGTTTTCATTTAACATTTCCTGCATTTGTGCTGTTCTTACTCTATTATGTCTGTAATTCAAAATGAAAGGTATAACATTTCATATTCTCCTCGCCTATTTTATATACATACTACATATATACTAACATAATATATATGTATATGTAGTTCTAATATTATTTCAAGAAATGAATGAAAATGTTTTGTGTGATATTACTTTATGTTGACATTTTTATTTCCGCAAATAAGCTCTTCACTTTTGTTTGCTTTATTTAACCTTGTTAAATGTCACATCGTCATTTTGTCATCAAAAGCATTCGTATTGTTAGGATTATTGTGGCAAAGACGTTCATAATTGTCAGGTTTATTATCTTCGTGAAAAGTTTTTTCTTATCTTCCTTTTTGTATGAAGAAAGAAATGCCTTTAAGTGGTGTCATGATCCTTTTTATAGCCCATTGTTTTATTATCATTGTCAAATATTTCTTTACAACTATTATTATTTAAACATTCAAAGGAAAAATATCAAATTTCACTCACTATCAATAAATTATAATAAACAAAAGCAATTCAAATCTAACTCACATATTGATTTTTATATTAAAATTTAAGAAATGCCTGCAAATTTGTCATTTAAATAAAAATTCTATTTTTTTTTCTAATATGAGATCATTTAATTTATATGTTTTATTATTATTTTTAGATGATACATGGAAAGACCATACATTATCCAAGTGGCTATCCTATGACCAGATCTCCACCATTTTTGGTTAGCAATTCACCAGGACCTGACCCATATCGTTCTAATGACAATGTATATGAAGAATTGGGCCCAAGTCGTGATTCAGATGGTGAGAGTGAACCACCAATGCACTCCGATGATGATTTTGCTGAGGATGAACTCTCATTGCCTGGAGAGCGTTCCTTTAACAAAACAACAGACTCAAATAATGCAACAAATACTAGTACTAACACTGGATCTAACACCACTTCAAATGCTAATGGTCCAGAACGTCATAGCGTTATGTCTTCAGCTTCTTCAACACAAGATGCATCGACAGCAACTGCCGCTTCATCTAGTTCATCGCACAACAACAACTCCACCACAAATTGTGGAAATGATGGTACACCAACGACAACCTCTAGAAGTGGTGCTGCTGCCCTTCTCTCGGGAATGCTTCGGCATACTACAGGAAGGAAAACAGCTATCGGAAATAGATCAAAGAACGATAGAAGAAATCCTTCAGTAGACGATCTGAATACATCAACGTCCACAACTGAAGTAGGAGATCTCACACCTATGCAACAAATGTACGACAATACAAGCAATTTAATGGCGTTAGGATATCAACAACAACAGCAGACACCACTAAACTATCCACAGCCACAAAGTTACCATCACAGTCTACATCACATGCATCATCGCAATAATGCTAGAAATACAAATGTTCATCATGTGCCTCACTTCTACAATACAATAGAGAGTGAAGTGGAAAGAAGAAATCGTATCAATGCTCAGCTAAAAAATCCTTCAGGTCAAGCAGTAACTACCATTTTCCGGGAACGAATTCAATATCCAGGTAGCGGTAGATATACGCAGCACTACTATGCTGGTAATGTGCCAAATGGGCTACTGGCAAACTCAATGAGATCTAGAACAAATCCAAGATCAATGGACAGAAGGAGAGGACGTGTAGCAGCACCATTGGATCCAGTTGAACCAGCATATGGATATACGGAACCTGTTTATCACCAAAACTATCATTACGAGTCATGTAATATACCAAACGGCATTCAGCAACGTGTACCACAACCTATGAGTGGATACCCTACCTATATCATGCCAGATTATAGTTCTGGTAGCTTATCGTCGTACCGACAACATCATCACCACCATCCCGCCTCACAAACCTACCAAAATTCAACATCAATTTACGGTCATGGGGATTCTAGTTTTGGTTCAGATTCTGGCTACAGTCATCATACACCGGCATCTTCGATAGGACGACATGATTATGATATTGCTATGCCAATACCTCCAGCTCCACCTGCTCCCACCCAAAAACCACCCAGTAAACTTGCTAATGCTTTGAGTTTTTCATGGAACAGAAAGAAATCAAACAACTCCAACTCTGTAAATATTCAACTCAATACAAACAAAACACCTGCGCTTTCGACTCCCGCTACAACAGAAGCATCTAGTCCAAACAATAACAGCGGTTCATCTACCATTACTTCAACTTTAGAGAATACATCATCCTCTTCGAGTGGTGGCTTACAATCACAAAACAATAATGAACTAATCGAGACGTGAGAATAGAACTGACAGTGGTAAAGCATTTTCAGAAAATGTTCTTGCCCAAAATGGCTCTGTAGACTTATAGTCAATACACTCCTCCTATCCTTTTCCAAATTATAGTCAAATCTAGAAATTAAGTAAATCCAAAAATATTAAGACGGAACAGAATCCAACGTATCATTAGATTATGTAGATTATAAAAGTATGTAAGAAGTTGTAAATATTTAAAATTAAACTACGAGTATTTTATCTGAGGTAAATTATGTAAATATCTAAAAGAGCTTTGAATATATTAAATATTTGGGTATACTGTATTATTTACATATTTTATGTATATGTATATAATTAACTATTGTTCTTTCTATTAATCCATCTGATAAAAAGTTTGAACAAAAATTACTAAACTCATATAAATATATTGAGAACCGATTAAGCAATAACATTTAGTCCAAATATAAAACAAAAGAAAAACTATTAAATATATATATCTGTTATTGTTCTAGTCTTAAGTTTTATTTACCATCATATTAATCTACCATCCACATCCACATTAATTAACTCATTATGATCTTCAACATCATCATTAAAATGTAAACTGTAAAATAATTATGATTTCTTTATTTTTGTTTAATTTTGTATTATTTTATATACGAATGTTTGATTTATTTTCAAACCAACTGATTGTGATTGTTAACTTTGTATAGTTTTAGTTTTGTTTAATAATTTTTAGAATTAAAATATACGACAAAATATATAGTTAGTCCTTAATTTTTTAGTTATGAACTTTACCAAATTTTATTATTATATTAATAATAATTTTGTGTAAAATTGTAAATTATTTTCATGGTTGTTATTTTATTTACAATGTTTATTTATTAAAAATGAAACAAAAACTCCAGACAAATAAAAAAAAACTGAGAAATTTTATTTCCTAACGAAAGAATTAAATTTTGTATTTTATTTATGTTAGTATAGATAATTTTATTTAGTCTTCTACACAAATTATTACCTGCTTTGTAATATCGATTGCAAAGTTATTTTAGATTTAAATTTGTGTTTGTCGACAGAAAATAAAGGCTTACTTGGCGTTGCGGACTTATACAAAATGGATATGGGTTTCATAAATAAACGGCTAAAAAAAATCATAAAAATTAACTTAATATCGAAACGAATTATTTTCGGCAGCTAATATTTAAGCTTTTAGGAGTTATACACATTTCATTAATTTAACTTTTGATTTTCCAATAACAATGAATATTAATTGATAACTAAGATTAACTAATGTTATCCCTTAATATTAGTTAATACGACTAATACTAAACGGAGTCCTGAAACACGAGAATCGAAATGTAAATCTTTATAAATATTAATTTGTTTTTTGCGTTTTACCATAATTGTTTAAAGATTTATTTAAACAATCATATATAAGCGATATATGTATTAAATTTAGTGATTTATAATTTGGTGTTAATGTTAATGTCAGATATTTCGTTTTAGATATAGATGTTAACAGAAAGTACTGGTTTCAGGTCTTATTATTTTGTTAATAACTACATTTTTCACACAACACTATCATACAATTTAACAACTACTGTAGCATACTTTAGGGCATTTGCATGAAAGCGATAATCATCATACAAAACATATCAATCAATATTACCCAATACCAATTACTCATTAAACGTTACGTTCTATATGTTCTTTTTATTTAATTTTTTAGTATTAATAGAAATGTAAGGCTTCCTAAAGACTGTTAACATTATTTAAAATTTATATAATAAGAGTCAATAAATTATTATTACATGCAATTTGTATGTATAAAGTATCACTTAACTTTGCTCTATTTTTCCATTTATAATAAAAATTATTATAAAAAAGTCTCTTTATAATAACTTCATACTACTTAATGTACAAATCACTATGCAATACAAACTATAAAACGAAACTCAACTGAGTGATGATTAAAATCCTGAGAAATTGAAATTGAATAAATGAAAAACTCTATTTAGGTTGTAAACCAATGTAATATAGCATGAATCCTTTAACTTTACTACTATTAACATTTTATTAAACATTATACATATTAGATTTAAAAAAAAAACATTAAAATCGAAATACTCCTTTTGCATTGAACGGATATCCTTTCCCAAGTCTTCCCCAAACCCTCTGCCCCAAAAGCATCAATGAGCACATTCAGTGAATCCTATAATTTAACGAAATACAAGTAACTATTTAAGCAATTTATACTACATACTAATAACTACTTATTATACACATTATTTGCATTCGTATGTAAGTATGAATAATTAGTGACGATATAAAAAGATCAAAGTAAATGAATTAGTTATAAACTTCTAATTAAATTTGCTTTTAATTTAATTGTAATTGAGATATAAATTGTACAATAATAATATTAATATAATTTTATGAAAATTATCTAATTCTTGTAATTCTCTCTTTAGAAAATACATTGTTTTCATTTGAAATAACTAAATTTATTTCGACTTCTTTTTTAAAAAGAAAAAAGTGTCTGTTGCATCTGAACAATCATGAACAATATTGTGTCGTCATGTTATAAAAACAAAAACTTGTAAACATTAAAATAAATATATAATAAAATATATCTACATATAAAAAAATGCATTTATATACAAATACACATACCTTAATACGAATTACATAAAAATCCAATCTGGCCATAATTTTAACCATGTCAAATGGAACGCATCCAGGTACATATACTAATATTTTCATAGTGAGACGTGAATCATTGAATTATTGTCGAATGTTTTTGAAATTTCAATAATAAATTTTCTAATATTTTTATTTTTAACATAACGATTAATTGCTCTCTTGGTCGCAATATTAAACCCTTAAAATTGTTAAAAATAAAAAATCCAAAGAATTAATTTTGTTGACATTTGTAATCAGTTCAATGCTTCATGACCCCCTTTCAAATTTTAAATGTAAATAACGTTTCATTTCCATTCCAATTCTTCCATTTATAATAAGAAAAAGTTAAAATATCAGAAATCAGAAATGAAATTCTTTAATACTTGGTTGAATCATATCAAAAAAGTAAACTAAAATAAACAAACATTTTTCCTTAACTAAGTAACTATTTTTATATAAGTTAATAATTTTATATTGTTTGGCACTATTTAATGTTGATTCAAAAAAAAAAAAAAAAGAAGAATTAGATATATGCAAATAAAAACCAAATGTAATAAATAATGAACCGATTAAATCGAATTTATATTTTTAATATTAAACGATTCATTAAATACCTAAACGAATCAACTATTTATTAAATTGTTAGTTAAATGTAGATAATTTTTTATTTTTGTATAATTTTTATAATTTAAAGAAAAAAACAGAAAAAAAGAAAAATAAACTTTACACATCTATTAATTTATTGTGTACTTATGGAGTGCTAAAGAAATACAAAGCAATTCATACATACCATACAAATAATTAAGATAATGAAAAATAATAACAAAAACTACAACAACAACTACAACAAAACAAAATAAAATAATACTTTAAATAAGATAAATAAGTAATAAAAAAAAAAACAATAAAACTACGTAAAAATAAAACTAAACTTTTATTAAAAAAAAAACAATAAATATAAAATGCATTTTCAATATTTACTTGGAATCACTATATATATGTCCTATATCAAATTTATATCCGATTCTTGTAAAACGCTTTAATATGGGTTAAAAATATTCTTGAGTTTAGCAAATTTCTTAAACTTTTTTTTAACATAATTTAATGTCATTTGATAAATTGCAAAAAAAGAATGTGACTTCGTTTTAATGTTGGAACAATATATTTATTTTTTTTTAATCATACAAATGTCTATAAATACATATATAAGATAAAGTATTGCCAGAGTATTCGAAAAATAAAACAGTAATTAAAAATTAATGCTTTAAAATAAATCTCCAAGATAAAAGTATGTATTCTGTAAATAATTAAATTACTAATTTACCATTATTCAATTGTACCATAAAAGATTATATGTTCCAATATTAATCTAAAAAAATTCCCCTGAACTTTAAAGCAATGAACACTTTATATGAATCCACATATTTGTGACTCACTTTCTGCAGTGAGTAAAATGTTGAAATAACTGAAATTGAATAAGTATACAAACAAAAATATTTATACATACCTAACTGAATTGTTATCTTCTTGGTGCTACCACAAAATAAGCTTTGGTGTGAAGCCCACTTGTAGGAAAGATAAAAAATCATGAACGAGATACTGAAATATACAACGCCAAAAAAAAAGAAGAAAATATACGAAAAATATAAATGATTAAAAACGCTGTAGTTGGAAATTCAGTTATATTTTAACAACCGATCGAAAAGGGTGAGACTATACGAAGGAGAATTTATTAATTATCACTCATTCGAATATTGAAGGATATTAACGACTTATTATTATTATTACATCTAAAAGTCAATATAGGAAAAATCAAAATGCTTCAATCTAAAATGTTTGTTATAACTCTCATCGCACTTTTGAGTACATTAAGTGTTCAAGCTCAGTCAAGTACACCGACAACATGTCAAACGGTCACTGGCATGCAGAATGTTAACGCCACTTTGGTAAGTTGAAGAAGGATTTTTACAAATAGAACAAAGTACTTATAATCGTATGAATAACAAATATATGTAGTTCGCTGGTGATTGGTATGAAGAAATTCGTGCTCCTGCTATAAATGTTTCCTGCGTACATGTCCACGTAGATGTTATCAACAATCAAACACAGCTTAATGTTAAAACTATGTATGCAGCCTCTCAAACTGGACTGTTGATGGACAAAAGTGCACAAGCAACCGTCAACGTAAGTGTGGTTAATGCTAACACTGGATTTAATGTAAGCTACAGCAATGCCAATGGTGCCAACACAACCTACAAGATTTTAAGCACTGACTATAATTCAAATGTCGTTTTGTGCGGTTTCACTAATGCAAGTGACCCTACGTCATCCTTTGGCATCATTTTAACACGCAAACAATTAACAAATGCCACTTGGTTAATGGAAGTTAAAAATAATGCTTCCCAATTACTTCCCGCGTTCAATGATAACACCACCGCTAACATAACACAATCAAATTCGTAAGTTATAAGAATACTCTCTAAATTTCTAAAACTGACTTTTACATTATATTGTTTCTCTTATAGTTGCTACACTAGCTCTGCCTCTACATCCGTGCCAGTTCTTGCTACATTATTTGCTGCATTTTATGCTCTTCTCAAATTTGTGTATTAAATTTACTTCATTTCAGTTATGTTTTAATTTATTAATTTTCAATTTTTAATTTATTGTAATACAAAAACATGTTGACTAAATACAAATCATAAATAAATCAGATATATTTGACTATTCATAAAAAATAGTCTCAAAAAAAACCAAACTTTTTTTTACATTAAATATTTTTACGATTATCTAAAAGCCAAATCTTAACTTTAAATATATCATAACTTTTTTTAGTAACAGAATTGTCTATGAAAAAAAAAACTAATAATACGTAATAATTATATTTTGATTTCGATAAAGTTTTAAAATATTTTTGTATATGATTCTTATTTATTTTTTAATTAAAAAAAACAAACGTTGTTTCGCATTCTTCTTCAATTTACGTCTCTAATTAAAAAAGTAGTTCATAACTACAAGTACATACATACGTTTAATAATTTGTAACGTACAATTATATATTATTTATGAAACTTTTAATGTTGTTGTTGTTATTATTATTATTTTTTCCAATTGTCTTTTTTCCAACTCCCAGCCCAATAAACCAACATACATATTGCAAACCCTTTAGACTGATAAGATAAAAAAGTTTTCACATTCAATGCGACCCAAAAACAAAGTCAATAAAGAAGTATCATTTTCAAATACATAATAAATAATGCAAATACTGTATAATCATTTTGTTTTTTATTTTTTAACGTTTGTTCTTGATAAGAGTGTATTATACATGCATGTATGGTTCTGCTTTTTAACGTAGAAAACGATAGAACAAGGTCTGTTAAAGCTACCCGAAAATTCCAACATTAGCATAAATTCATAATCTATTAATAATTTTACTTTTTTCTTTTTTAATTACACCAGTATTTTGTTATTTTAAAAATAATATTAAAAGTTTGCTACGAAATGTAATTTTATTGGTAATAGAAAAATGTTAGATTCGCAAATTGTGTCATATGAGTAATAAATGATCTAAATGGGTACAAATGATTTATTGATAAAGTTATGTACATTTTAATTCCCCATGATGAACGAGTCTATATAAAAATATCTAAATTACATTTAAATAAAATACTTAATTTTACCGTTATTGAATAAAATCACAAGTTTATTAATTCCAATGAAATTTTTGACTCTGCTGTAACTATGGGACAAACAATTTATCATTCATTTTCAGCAAAATATTTTATGGAAATAAAAATAATACATAATATATAAAAAACAAATTTGCTTATCGAAATAAATTTGAAAGTAAAAGGATTTTAATTTTGTATCCTTTGTCATTCAATGTTAAAATGTTCGTCCTTCAACATCGTATATATATTCAAGGTCCTGGTAAGATTTAAAGTTAATCTACCGGTATCCTTTCATCTATATATTGTTGAATGGACGACAGATATCGCTCCATAGTAGCTAAAATAATAAACTTTACGTAAATATTTGGTATTAAAAATGAGCATTATGGTTTCAAAAATAGAACAAATCCGCATAAAAATGGACCATTTAAGAAACTATGTTATATGGACTTTATTACTTATATTGAACTACATTTCTGCGAATATGTTCCATTTTGTACAAAGAGAAAGTGAGTCAAAAGCCCACTTTTCCTACGCTTTTTCTCTATGTTACATGTTGGACCTGTTGATGGTGGGTATTAATGATTCGACCAAGTCAAATATAATTTCACTTGTTTAAATATACAAATGTTTTAAAGGTTTAAATTTAAAACTAAATTCAATACAACTTCATATGTATGTACATATGAATGTCTTTGTAATCAAGACTGTCATCTGTATTAGTATGTTGTTATGTCCACATTTCCACTTTATTTTTTAAAATTCGTTCTTGGAATAGATACTTCAAATAAAAGCCATCGCAATGAAATGTTGTTATCAGTTGATGAGTTAAAAAATAGCTGGAGTATTAATTTTTATCGCTCAGTCATTAATTTATGGTTAAAAAAGTCGAGACATTAATTTGTTATTACATATGTTAAAATGATATTAGATATTAGACAATTAGAAATATAAATGAGTAATATAATAAAAAGATGAATTTAAATTTTCAACGAGTGAAATATTTTGATAGAGGGGTGTTGATATCGTTCGATCACTTTGGTAAGGTTAACACATCATACATCATTAGATGTTTTCGACCCAATTAAGAGAATATTAGGGAAAGGGATATTTGTTTTGCCCTCTCAGCTTTTAATTTTAAAAAATTTCAGGGAAAACTTGATATTTGTTGAAAAAGTTTTGGGAACCTCTGATTCTAATAGGAAACAAAATTTATAAATTATTTCAATATTCAATATTTTTCATTTAATTCTCTTCCAAGAAAATATTTACTTAAGAAAGTTTTTTAATAATTATTATTTTTTTTTTCAAAGTTCAATTTTAAAAGCTTATAACTTTTGACTCAATAGACATTTTTATCTATATCCTTACAATATTATAATTTATTACTAATGAAATAAGAAAAAAAGTATAAAATCGGTAGAAATCTCGACAAGTTATAGGCGAAAAACTTTAATAAAGTACTTTAAATGTTTCCAAGTTTTATATCCTATAGGATATATTTCACTATAGTGGAAAACTGTTATTTGGTAAACTTGAAAAGCAAATTTTTCTTATCATTTTTATAAATAACATACGATACGCAAACAAACCTAAAACCTATATTTAAACCTTGAAAATTAAAATGTGCAAATTATTATCATTTTATGAATAGTTCCATTCAATAAGTACGTTACGCACAAATATATTGAAACATGGTAACATTTTTCACAACGATTGGATTGTTGCTTCTAAAAAATTGTTTAACCGAAGGTCAAATAAATCGTGTGTCATGTTCACAATCATCTAGTATGATATTTAACGCCTCGCAGGTATGTACAATTTTAACTATTTTCCATTAGATAACAACAATAAAACATATTTACCCAGATCGGTGGTGTTTGGTGGGTAGTTGCTCGTAATCCAGCTAAAATTAATTTAGCCTGTGTAAAAGTGCAATTTACAGAAATACAACCAGAAAATATTTTAGAAGTAGCAACAACATATGCAACGTCCAATATTGACTTGTGGAAAAATGATACAATCTATACCAACATATCATTAACGGACATCAGTGCTGGTGGTTTCAATATTCCCAACACCTACGAAAACATCACGTATAAGTTGTTGGATACTGACTATAATAATTATGCTTTATTATGTGGTTACACTAATGCCACTAGCAATGGAACGTCTTTTGGTATAGTAATGACAAGGCAACGTTTTCCTAATATAACGAATCTTCTTGATGTGGAGGACTCAGCATCCCTGCAATATGCGGACTTTGAATTCGGTACAATGCCGTTGGTTACCCAATCTCCATCGTAAGTTTCTCTCACATAATAATCACTTTCATTTCAAGTGATATATTAAATAATAATTATTTAATTTCTGATAGATGTTATACGAATGGGACAGCAACTCAATACACGGTATTGTCAACATTTTTTATATTTATATTATGTATCATATTGAGTACTTTAATTTAAAAATATGTATTTCGAAAGAGATTAAATATAATTAATTAAAAACATACAACGTATTTTTATTTTTTAATACAAAACACTGCAGAGTGACATGAGCGTAACAAACAAACAAACAAAAATGCTATTTTTATAGTACACGTAAGAGAATTATTTGTAGCTGGTATTTAAGTTTATCAAAGTTTGAAATGAGTATGAGTAATAAATAACACTGCGTTACATAAAAAATGTGTTTGACTGTTTCACAAGATTCTGCCATAAATTTGAATCGGCACAATTAAGAAGTTGCCAGCCTTTAAAACACTTTCTTTAAATTAGATTTTCGATATATTAGTTTTTTTCAAGTACCTAGATTTTGGTATCGACATATATAGATTTATATTTTATGGTCTACAATTCTAACAATAATTTTAGCAAATATTTAAAAATTCTAATAATTAAAAAAAATGTATTTGAAAAAAAAACGTTAAAAATTTAAATCAAATTTAAAATTATGGTCAACTAAAGATTTTGACGAATGAGTTATATTTATATTCAACCATTTTCCATTTAATATGACCGACGTTTTCATAAAAATATCGAAATTTGGTATGAAATATAAATTCTTTGGATATCATATTAACTGAGATATAGGCATTTTATATTTTTTTATAAAAATATAATTTTTTGAAACATTTAAACGCATATTTACTGAAATATGGACGACATTTAAGTCATTATTAGACGAGTGATCGTTTTCCTTAAAAAAGGTTTTTATAAATATATCGATTTTCGAAATCTGACTGATCACAAATGAAAGTAAGTAATTTTACATTTAACAACATGATAAAACTTATTTTAAAAGTACCAACAATTGGAATTTTATACCTTAAAATTCTAAACCCCAAGACTAGGATTGCAATGCAAATTACAGAAATGTTCATTGCGAACATTTATTTAATTCACTAACTAAATATATATGTAGAACAATTTTATGTTTTCCCTGTCCAAAGATCCATATGAACGTTATGTTATATCATTTAAACACCCATTGTCGAATACAACCATTTTAGCACTATATTCTCCTTTCTTAATGTAACACTTTTATTTTCGTAGCTGGTGAAATGTTAAATTTTTACTTGTACTTTCATTGTAATGTTGTAAATTGGTATGTGTGTGTATATATATATTTTTTGGTCTGGTATGAATGTCTGCTTCATTACAGAAGTTTTCATTTTACAATGCAGCTCAGTACTAAAACTACTGCGATACTCCCGTTACACTTTAAGCACAATTTAGCTTTTAAAGTCAACTTTTAAATTTTATATATGTTTGTTTAGGAAATCATACCGAAAATATTCTGTAAAATATTTTAAAAATAAATTTAACTTTTAGTATAAGCGATGTCAAAATCTTAAAATGTTGTTTAGATTATTAACTTACCCATGTTAATAATCATGAGTTAAAATCTCAAAATTTTTTAACCTTGGCTAAAATCAGTACTATTTTTATTCCATTTTGTACACTTGTATAGAAATAGAAGTTAGCATCTCTGATATTCAAGTTGTTGGTAAGATGCTTTGCCACAAAATACAAGGTTAAAATATGTTGCAGGAATATGTGTACACCTATGTATTTAAGTTTTGTTGCGTGTATGCTTCTTGTAATGCAGCTGTTATATTCAGCATGCCACATTAATTTTAAATATCATTTTGCATGTTCATCTTATTTTAAACTCTTTTGTTTTCTTTATTTTAACAGACTTAAGTATTCGTACATACTGAGTTACAACAATATGTAACAAAAACATAAGGTGAAATTTCGTTAAGATAAAACCGTGAAATTCACAATTATTGATATAGACATAATGGCATTAATTTAGCCACTCAACATAATTTCGATATCAATAATTGCTTGACACATAAAAAATCATTTAAAAATTGTATGTTTTTATTTTGATAACTCATCCATCATCAAAAAATAATGGGGATATATTGGGTTTGTCATTCCCTTTGCAACATGTTAAAATATTCGTTTAAGACCACAATATGTGTATATATTGTGGGTCCTGGTAAGATACTAAGTTGATCTAGCGATGTCCGTCCGTCTTTCACACGGGATGAGCTAGGAAGACGAAATTTATATTTCTCTTACATAAAGATTATTGGGGAGATTTGGATTAAAAATAAGGAAGTTATAGACAAAAACCAATGAAAATCTGTAATTTTTGGAGATAAATAAAATATAAAACGAATGTTACTTTTTAGGCATATTTCGCCCTAAATATGAAAGGAAAGAACGTACCAAGATGAAATTTAAGACTGAAAAAAATCGGGATTTTGGTGTATTTTGTCATATAATATGTCACAAATGTGAAATGGATGAAGGTAAACGATGAAATTTTTGATGTAACATTAGTTTAGTAGGAAGAAACTTGGCCAAAATAAGGCGTGCTCCGCTCACTTGTCCGCACATCCATAAAAATCTGTCATTTTAAGCAATCTTGAATATAATAAATCACAAATATGAAACAGAAAAACTTACAAAGATGAAATTTTAGATATGCCACTAGACAGTAATGTTAAACCCAATTAATGTATGTGTATGTTAACTTAAACATTTTTTAAATAAAATATAACAAAGTCTCTTTTATTCCATTTATGGTTTTATTATAGTAGGGCTTTCTTCTAAATTATACTTCATGCTAAAATAGTTATCATTTAAATATACTTCAATATATTTTGATGGTGGATATTAAAGATTTGGCCAAGTAGAATATAACATTTTTACTTGTTTTTTTTTTTTCTATATCCTTATTCGTTCGGCTTTTTAGCATTAATTAAAAAATAAATATTACGGTACTTATGACAAATGTTAAGTAACAGTAAATATTTCTATTGTTTTTTTTTATTATTATTATTTTATTTTCTATAAGCATTAAGAAAAATGTATTCTTATTTCCTCTATGAATGATTTAATATTTCTATCACGTATTATGGTCATGATAATGCTGTTGATATACTTGATGATGCTGCATAAATCCTTTAAATTTCACTAAACTAAATGAACTATTTTAAGGTTCATTTCTTTCTCCTGCAAGAAAACACTAGTATATTGGACATAAAAAATATTGTCTGAATGCATTTGCTTTGTAAATAGTTAATAAAAATAAGAAAATTAAATTAAATATTTTTTTTTCTTATAAAAAATCAATATTTTTAATGACAAAATTTTATTCTGCTTCTGAAAATAAAATTGAATATGTGTGTATGTGCATTTAGAATTTGTATTGTATTCGTAAATAAAATTAATTACAACTCTAGATATTTAAATAAGCTAAAAATTTAAAAATGAATTATAAAGTTTTAAATGTTCCAGCAATAATATTTATTTCCCAGATACGTGACAGACTTAAATTTAATATTTTGCTTTTTGATTTTTTAAGAATTGGCACAGAGAAAAATCAAACCTACAACACTTTGGTCCTGGTAATAGTGTGGAAAAATATACCCCTAATATTCATATAAACTATTGAGTATAACATTAACATTAAATGTAACTGTATTGGATATACAGGATTTAATTATATCTACTTTATATGTTTTTATATAGGATTAAATATTTTCAATTTAATATTTATATTTTGCATACTAAACTTTATTATAATGAGCACCTTCATTATGTGGGTCATGGAAGCGTATGAGTAACATTTAATTTGCCTCAAGATTTTATTAAAAATTTCAACTTGAATATTTTGTTTGTATTAAGTATTTATTTAGCATAAAATACTATTTACATCGGTATACAACCACATACATATACAAAGATATTCATAGTACATAAGAATATACATGTGTATAAGTATGTATATAAATTCGTATATATGTATGTATATGTATTTCTATATAAAAGATAGCACAGGTGTTTGCTATTTTAACTTTGAAAAAATTAACATTTGAATATTTATGCATAAATGGTATTCATAAGCACGTATTCTCCAAAAATACTCACATTCCTGTACTTGCAAATATGTATATAAATACATATATACATATGTATGTTTACATATGTACGTAATATATACCTATAAGTAGATAAATAAGTGTGTAAGTAAATACTTATTTGTGTTCAAACTGTAGCGCGTTTTTAGAACATAAAAATTAATGTTTACTTTATTATTGAACATTATTGAGAAATTTTAATGGCTGTAAAATGTGAACGTGTATGAACGTATGTAGAGAGTTTATAACTCTGCAAACCTATAACAGACATAAACAAAATAACACAGTGCTTTCATAGTACTCTTTGGTATATAAAATTTACTTTGATCTACATATCGGTATATATACATATATTATATTATTATGTTTATATATACGATTAATAAAATTTATAATTGTAACAAAACATATAACTGAATGAATTCCATGAGACTTTCAATTTATCACACTTATACGCTATTCGTTCAAATTTCATTGAGTACAGCAAAAATTTCAAAACACAAAAATAATTTTTATATATAAATTATTTTTCGATATTCAATAGTAGCCTATTTAAAACGATTTAATTCCTTATTACATCTTTAATATCCATAAATTTTTATGTTCACTGAAAACAATCTAAATCTAGTGAACAGTTTTTTTTATTTTATTTTTTATGATGTAAGGGAATTATTTGAATTTTATTTATGAAAACAAGTGTGAAGATTTGAGAAAGTACTATAAAAAGTATTCACATTATTTTTAATCTCTTTCATTTTTTACATTAAAAAATGTTTATAAGACGTGTTTAGGGTTTTGAAATTCTTATTCTAGGATTTTAATGTTTCAAAAATATGTTGCACTAAAATTTAAGATTTATACAAAAAAGTAAATGTTTGTTACTATAGGTATTTATTTGAATACTCATTAAGATACAATAAATGAGTATTCAAACAATTATTTGTAACTATTTACTTGCAACAATTATAGAATACAAGAATATAACTTAAACTATCAAAATTTCTTTGAAACCATCAATAACAGAATTAAATTAAAAACATTTATAGCCCGCATAATTACCAAATTTAATTCAATACTGTCCAACAAACATTACAAAACATTCTTGCAAAATAATGAATAAGATTTGATATTTTTTATTGTAACAAGATCATAATCGTTCGGAAGTTCTAACCATTTGGTATCCATCATATGAAAAATTTTATTGTTCGCTGCGTATTTATATACTTAAGAGATATTTTTACTATTATATAAATAAAGTTGAAAAAATAATATAGAGAAAATATATTTATATTTAGTAGCTATATAATTGTTGTAGTTAGTATTTGTGTATACTTCTGAAGTAATATACGTACAACTTTACTTGGTATTACACCAAGAGAAAACGTTACCATACTATTTCAATATAGATTTTTGGCCGTGTGTTGCAAATTGTACACTGTCCATTCACATTATAAATAGCAACAAGAACGGTATTAAATATCGTTTCATTAATTAATTTTATGTAACCTTTGCTGTAGATTTTTTCCGTGTACCCTTTAGGTATGATCATTTTGTCACACAAATTGAATCTATTAAATATTTTAGCAGTTATATGGTATAGTAGAATAAAAATCCGCCACCTCAACATTATATTAGTTTTGTACATTTTTTTTGAACAGTTTATAAATAATAACAACATATATATACACTTACAGAAATAGTACAAAATAATATCTATAGATACAAAATTATGTAGAATATAATTTTTTAAATAAACAAACTTTTTCACTCAATTTGGCAAAAAATTATATATTTATAATAATCAAATATGTATGGAATGACATAAATAGCACAATTATTAACAGCTTCGGTATTTGTTTGTTTGTAAATTAAATCAAAATTATATTTAGTGTCATTCACATTCCTATTTTAGTCAATATTTGACTAAACATTAAAAATGCCTATTTTTTCAAGTGTAAATATACACAAATGATCTAAATTGAATACTTAAGAAGAATAATTCTATAAGATTGAGTAATCAAACGAAGAAGAGCAAAATCCATTGTATCTATTATTGTCACCATAATACTCGCTTAGTTCGTAGTATGTATAGTTTTTCATATTTGAGTGGTATCACATTTTTAGTTCAGAAAATCAAAAAAAAAAATAATAATATACAAGACAATTGAATTCGTCGTTGTTACGTTTGTTTAATTTATATTTTAATAATAATTTACACTTTTTTGCTGTAAGTATCAAAATGTTTATTTGTAGGTGTAAAGAAAACTGCTGGAAAATTATCGAAACGAAAAACAAAACAAAAGAAAAAAAGTGCAAATTTAAGTGACAAAAGAGATGTGAACTGATGGTGATGATTTTAAAAACAAATACGAAATACCAAGTCTGACTTAATTTATTTGATTAAGCGTTGTGAATAGATAAAATCACAATCAGTTTAACAGTGAAACATGCAAGACATGTTTGAAATTTATTTTCAAAGAAAAAAACAATTTTAAAATAGTTAATATTTATTTCTATTAATATACTTTAATATTTAATATTAGTTATAAATATAACAACATACGAGAAGTGTTTTAAACATATAAAAAAAAAAAAAACAAAACAAATATGTCTATCCATTCTTCACGATCATTACCTACTTCTCCTCTAGCAGCATCCGATCCAATGGAGCAAACACGGATGATACAAGAGAAACCAAAGCAAATCGTTTTTACCACAAAAACAGATCGAACACCAGCACAAAAAACCAAAAGTTTCTTTCGTAAGAGAATTTGCATACTAAACTGGATTGGAAAGTACAATGTAGAATGGGGTATAAACGATGCGATAGCTGGCATAACGTTGGGTCTAACCATTATTCCAGAAAGTATCGCCTGTGCTTTATTGGCGGGATTACCGGCTCGTTATGGACTATGTTCTGCTTTTATTGGTTGCTTTATTTATCTCTTCTTTGGATCCATTAATAAAGTAATTATTGGTCCCACTAGTCTTGTGGCCCTTGTCAGTGTTCAGTTCACGGTTGGAAAACCAATTGAATTTGCATTCATTTTAACGTTTTTGAGCGGTATTGTGCAAATAATAATGTCGGCCTTCCAAATGGGTAAGAACTAAAACATAAAAACATTAGAAATAGCGACTACTAGATTTAGTGGTCGGATCAGTATTTTATCCTATTTTACAATTTAATATAGATGAAAATTTAAATTTTGGAGACACTTTAAAAAAATCGCAAAATTTTTTTATGTGTAAATTCCAAGTTTTGAATATTTAATCCATCTTCGATTTGAAGCAGTTTTTAAACTTTTAAATGATTAATTAGTTTAAATATTAGAGTATACATTTTACATACAAATTATACATTAAAAGATTTCTTGAAATAATCAGCACGAGAGATAAACAAATAATTAACAGCGAAAATTGTATATACATTCATATTTATTACTGACTACTCATTTACTAACCTGCTAATTTGTTGTGAATTGAAAAAGGTGTTTATTATGTAAACAAATACTCTTCTAGACACTAGAGGAAAATTGTAACATCAATTTGTCGTCATAGACGTTTTGTGTTAACTCATGTGACAATATTTTTGTTCCCTAATAGTAATAACCAGGGAAACCAAAAATATGCCATATCATATTTCTTCCTGACAAACGAAAAAGGATATAAATTAATTATTAATCCGTTTCATTGATTTCTGCATCTTTTGAACGAAACTCTATGTTGTTTCATTTTTTTAATATTACATACCATATTCCTTTAAACTTTTATTTTTTAATATCTGATTTTACTTTAACTGCCTTTGTGTAATCAAATTGGAATAGGCTTCGATTTGTCTTCACTAGTTTTTCATATAAAAAATAAATATTTTTTATGAAAAATCTTGAGTTGTCTGCATTTTGGTAAATATGGAAAAAGCGCTTCGATTTATGATCACTATAAAAACTTCGATTTGTATTCGCAAGATTTTCATATAATAAATCAATATTTTATTGAAATACGTGTTTAAGTGGAAAAATTTTAAATCTTTATTTCTGTAAAAATGCTTTTATATATACACTAGATTATCATTAAAAAATCGATATGTAAATCGTCTGTATCTCGGTAAATACAAAATTTCCGTACAAAAGATCGATATTTTTGCGAAAAATCTGAAATTGTCTGAATCGTCTCTGAAAAATGTGTCTAAATGGAAAAATTGCTTCGACTTGTAATCACTAGATTTTCCTATAAAAAAAATTTATATTTTGATAACAAATTCAAAATTGTCTGTATCTCGGTACGTATTCATTTAAATAGAAAAATGGGCTTCGATTTATGATGACTAAATTTCCAAATAAAAAACGGTATTTTAGTAAAAATCTTATATCGGCTGTATAACGATAAATATGTTTCTAAATGGAAAGGGTACTTCGACTATATTTCCATATAAAAATCCATATTTTGATGAAAAATCTTAA
>JACGTJ010002327.1:0-10024 GCA_014858695.1 Chrysomya rufifacies | reverse complement strand
ATTGCAAACAATCATTTTAAAATTTTACAATCATATTAAAGAAAATATGATTGTAAACAATCATAGTAATAAAATAATTATGAACAATTGTAACACTCAATGTTATCATAGTTAAACTCTTGCCGAACAATCATTTTGTTATTGTCACAACCATTACGCTATCATGTTTTTTTTTCTCTGCGTGTTTATAATTGGTGTATTGTTAAAATATCATTTAAATTATCCTCAATTAATTAAGAACAACACGCAGTTAACATAATCCTATTCTCTCAATCTTACTGAAACATATATTCATACGTGAAGTTTTTTATACCGCCCGCCTCCTCCCACCAATTAGAAGAAAAGCCACCTTGTCTTAAACATTGTTTTTGTCAAAATAATATACAAAAGAAAACATGAATACATACTATGACATATTTGATGTTTTAAAGATAATACGAGGGTTGTAACAAAAGTAAACATTCAATATTATAATTGAAATTCTTAGGAATATACTATTTCACAGAACACAAATATCTGATCTATTATGGAAAAATATTGCAAATCATGTAAATGTTCCCTTCATTCTTATACGAAGCATAGGTTCTCAATAAGCATCTGGAGGTAGTGCCAGGCCCTTGGCAGCACCTCCATTCAAATTAGATACCCGCTCCATGGATAGTTCATCTGCTATCGATTCAATATATCTCTGCCGTTGACTAAACCATAATTCAAGACATGTTTCGTAAAAATGTTTCTGCTGTTAAGCAGCAGATGTCGCAATTGCGCAGGTAATACTTGATCTCAGAAATTGAAATCGAGTTGAAAATACCTACTTTTTATAATGGTAAAATATCTCAATCACTGCAAAAAATTCTCTTTTGTCAACGATATCCGATAGATCTTTCTGATCTTATAGGAGTTATCTAGTATTAAGCTAAACACATTCAAATAATTTAATCAATATTTTAACATATAATGACAAAAAATCTTCTCCCATCACTACAAGTAATTCGACGTCAACGTTAACGACTCTTTGGTCAATGATTTCTGGTGGATCTATCTGATCTTGTAAGATCTATCTAACATAAATATTATATTTCGTTCCTATAAGGAGCATGGGGCCTCAACAAATGTAAGCCATTCCGGTCTGTTTAGAGCGATGATTTTTATTTCATACCAAGTTCTAACATAAGCTTATTTCACGTTAGTGATGGTCGACTCCTTCTACGGGTTCTCTTAGGATTCCATTCCATATCAAGGGCATACTTTCTAAGTGTGCGCCCAATCTATCTCCATTCCCTCTTAGGGATTTCTATACATACGGGAATCTGATCGGTTAGCGATATCCTCGCCAGATCCCCCAGTTTTATTTATAATACTACCTAGACAGCAGCCTAAATATTAGCACATTCAAATCATTTAATTGATATCGTAAACTACATAAGTAAGAACTTCATTTGAACGATTATCTCTGCGATCATTTAAGATTAAAAGTTTGAAAAATTTTTAACTGTCAAATCATATTTTGATTGAGGGAATTAAAAAAGCTAATCTTACTAACTTACTCATAATCTGAAAAATTTGTTGAATGACATAAAATTTAATTGAGTTAAATCAATTTATTTAACATGAATTCTAAAACCAACCACGTATCTTAAATATTCAAAACATTTTCATTTTGAATTCTTCTTTTCAATGATGATTATTTATTTCCTTGAAATAAGTTCATTAGCTTTTTGTTTTGTTTTTGTTTTTGGACAAATAGAAAAGAAAAAGTTTATATGTATATCATTTGAATAATTTTGTGGGCTTTTTCAAAAACAATTAAACTATTTTCATCTGCTTTTTAAATTTCAATTAATTTCTGTTTTCTTGTCGTGTTCTATATGATTTATTTGGGAAAACCAATTACTGCTAATGAATGTTGTTGTTGTTGTTGCTGGTATTGTTCATTTGAAAATAAACTTTTATTTACCAATGAATAATTTTTGTTCTTTCTTTAAGTGGAAAAACTTGTAAAATTATTAAGTGTGCAAAAGAGGTTTTAAAGGGGTTGTCTATGTAGAGCACCTGTTATAAAAGTCATAATATTTGATTCATTATGTTAATAATTGAAAATGGAGAAGGGAATTGATGGCAGAGGGAATCAAAATTACCGGCTTTTAAGAGAAACAGAAAGAGACCTTGTAATATTTTATTTTTATTACATGACAATGTAGTTTAATTCTCCAAATAATTGTTTTATAAATTTAGGACAAATATAATACATATATTTTAGGAATTAAAGGACATTCAAATACACCTCTATTTCTATACATATATATATAAATAATATTTGTTAAAAAAAATTTTCCAGTATAAAAAAGAGTAACTCGAAGAACAAATTGAAAATAAACCAAACGTGTCACTTGCTGTGATTTTTTTTATTTGCTCTAAAATTAAGGATTTTAATGTTAATGTTAACATAAAAACTCTGCAGGATAAGTTTGAGTTTTTTTTCTTCTGTTTTGTATTAAATGAGCCATATAATTTTGTCTTTATGTTAAACTACTTATACAGAACTAAAGTGTTGCACTTAAACGTTTAGATTGTTAATTGAAAACATCTTGAAATCATCTGTTGCTATATACACATAATATCTTTTTAAGATATTGTTATACTCATTATAGAAATACAAAAAAATAATGGGGGGTATACTGGATTTATCATTCCACATGTCTATATAATTGTTTAAGATTCTTATGTTCGGGAATTGGTAAAAATTTGAGTCTTTGTAGAACTTAGTCCTTTTGCTGATCTATTTATTAAACACAAGGAAAACAAAGCAATTGAGTAGGATTGAATTTAGTTACAAAATGTTAGTTATGATAAATCAAATTCGTATTGGACTTGTTATGTCTAAATTTTCGTTTAAGACAACTTTTATTTCGGGTTTCTGGTAAGATTGTAGCTGTGTCCATATGTCTGTTAGTTAAAGGCTTATTAGGACTCTAACAGAGTAGATGATGCTTTTAATTTGGCATTAAAAGCAGAATAGTGTTCAAGTGGAACAAATGTGGGACAACAAATCTGAACTCAATATCCCTTTTATGTTATGTTATTGTATCTAAATTTGGTATTCTGAGGCCTGGTAAGATAGTAGATATGTCCATTTATTAAAGGCTAGTAAGGTCTCTAACAGAGCAGCCAAGGATATTCCCCTTCTGCCTCTGCATTAAAAGTATAATAGAGTTCAAACGGAAAAATCAAATGAAGGCACTTCGATATCAGAGTCGAAAGTGTTTTTATTCGTTTATGTTTTTATTCGTTTATGTTTCGTAGAACCCGCCATAAAAAATGTATGCTTTCCAGAGAGAGGGAGATAGAGAGATAAAAGATAGAGAGAGAGAGAGAGAGAGAGAGAGAGATTGTCTCAGGCTAGTGTTCCCTACATGCGTAAAGCTTTGCTTTGGCTTACTGTAGACATAATTTTTGAAAGCGAGTTCCAGTTTGGCAGCATTGCATAATGCAACAAAACAGTAGTAGTTGAATTTCGTAAGCGTATAAAAGCGTCAGAAGCTAATTTTTGGAACTGATTTGTTTTCTTGAACCGATTTCTAAGAGCTCCAGAAAATATCTAGAAGAATAAGAGATATCAAAACATTATATATTTGGTCAAGCTCTACCATTGAGTGTTTTACAAACACAGAAAACATTGGACTTATGAAGTCTCACAAATATTGCTCTCTTTTGCTTATAAAGTTCAACCGACTGCGGGAAATATTTATTAATTATACCGCTACTTTAAACACATATTAAATAAAAAAATTTATAAATATTAAAACTTTTAAATTTTATAATATAAATTTTGAATATCTTAGCTAAATTATTTCAATAAAATATTTTTTTTGTTAGCTGATATGAAAATGTTTTAAATGTTTATACTTAAAGCGAAATATCAATAATATAAAGGGGACCCCCTGTTTGCTATGTTTTAATGCAGATTATAAAAATATTAAAAGTTCAGTTTAAGCGATATTGATATACAATATTTGCATTCTATATATAATTAACACAATAATATTTTGTTTATGACGACACAACATTTTAAAATGATGAAATTTAAGTAGACGGAAAAAGAAAAGTGACACAAAATGACACCAAATTAAATTAACAATTTTGAAAAATGATTCAGTATATTGTTATTGATTTATAATCGCAATATTTTTTTTTTTTTTTAATTATTGAATCATTTTGAAATTGTAATTCATATTATGATTAAAAGAGTTGGGTGTTAAGAGCGAATTTAATTTGTTTATAAAAAACGTACGAAGTTGAATTGAGAATGTTTGAAAATTTAGGTGAGATTTAGGAGAGAAAACCTTAATCATTACACCATTTTATTAGTGTTATTGTACAAAACTTATTTTTTCAAAATTTTACATATACAAGCTCGGAAATGTGATCAAATTTTCAATGAAACCTTTTTCCCGCACTTTTGCCGGAAAAACGTTTTTAATTTCCGGGCATTTCCGGTGTCCTAAGAATATTTTAAATTTAATAATAATGTTCAAAAATTATACATATTTTGTATATATAAAATTTGCAATCACTCAAAATTTGATTTATATTTGGTAATTTCCGGAACATTTACTTAGTGGCTAACACTTTCGGGAATTTACATTTTTGCGAGTTCACTGGATTTTCTACAAAATGTAAATTCTTTATTATTTTTTGTGGTTGATAAATAATTACAATGGGTTTTTTATTAGATAAGACTTTCAACCTAACGAGATGCTTTGGCTGGCTGTATCCATATTCAGTTTTCATCTTTAATTTAAAATTTTGCACTTAGCTTCATTGAAGCTCATGATCGGTCCATTATTTTCTCCGGAATCAATCCCATTGCCTTAAAAATGTTCCAAGAAAGTCGATTAAAGCTGAAAGTTTGCTTAATGAAATTTCGAACATATAGGTTTTCAATTTTCTTTGTGTTAAGTTTTAAATTTCACTCGAATGGATTCATTAAATATCATAGTCCCCATACAAATGTTCTCCAAAAAATAGGAGTATAACCTCGGTCTCGTAATTCATCTAGTCTCAAAGGGGGGTCCGCAACCTACAAGAGGTGTGTAATGACTGCACTCCAAAAGGTTGGGAAGAAATCTGGCGAAGGGTGTTTCTTTTAGGACCAAATTTTATAAGACCACTGAACCAATCTAGAACTAAATATTTCATTTACAGCCAACATAAAAGAGACCTCAAGACTTCAAATGAGTGAAAGTTATAAAAGTTGAACTGAACGTGAACTAAACTAGTACCGATATCTTGTAATTGTACTATTCACAATTCCATTGTAGTAACAAGAGTGGTTCGTGAAGAAAGATCTTGTGAAAACCCCCTAATGTGGGGTATCATAAAGACGAGATTGAACCACTATAGCTTTCTCATTTCCTTATACCTTAATTATTTTTCATATAAAACTAATCTCATAATTCAACTTACCCTGCTTATTTTAGCACGTGATGAACTTTTATCCTTCATTTCGAATTCACTATCACTATCAACGGGATTATTAGCACCTAATGCCACAACGTCTTCAACTTCTGAACGTTGTAATTTACGATATTTACGCATATCATGCTTGGAAGGATTATAATCACGTTTTGGATCGTAGCCGGGTATGCCAAGATCATTTGCTTCGTCATTAAATTCACCAGAACTAAATTCACCTTCTTCGTCTTCGTCTGAATACTCAGCAACACGATCTAAAGATAATAATATTTATGATTTAAATTTAAATATTTTTTATTATTATTATTTTTTTAATTGTTATGTATTTGTAGTGACTGCATATTTTTTTTTTTTTTTGGCATGATTAACAACAACAATTTTTGTTGTTGTTTTTTGTTGAAATTTTGTTATGAGTACTAATTATGAATAACAAAATTCTGATTTAAATTGAAATGAATTTAAATACAAAACAATGAAACACAAAATATTAACAATTTTATTAAAAACACACAAAGAAAAATTAAAAATTCTAACCGCAATTTGATGAACAATTTTTTTTAATTTTTTAATTTTTTAATTTAAATGAAATTTTTTCTAATTATTGTTAAATACAACAAAATTGGCACTAAAATGCTGAAATACTAAAACATTTTGTTGTTTTATAAAAAAAAACTTGTTATTTTAAAATTGCCAACAAATTTATAAAAGAATCAAAAATTTTGTTAATAATAATAAAAAAAAAATAATAATAATAAATTTTATATAAATTTTTTTGGGTTAATATTTCTTTAACTTTTATGGTTAATTTTTGGTTATTTTTTGGTAAAAAAGAATCACTTTTTTTAATTACTTTTAATAAATTTTTTAAAATTTTTATTAATTATTTTTAATTTTTTCTTGGGATGAATCATATTCATTTATATTTATTTCTTTTATAACTTTTAATGCACTTCTTCTTGTTGTTGCTGTTGTTTCTCTATTTTTTTTTGCTTAATTTCTTTTTATTTTGTTAATAAATTTTATAACTTGAAAACATTGTATAAACACAAAAATTTTTTTTATTTATTTTATCTTTTTTTATTTATTTTTAAGTCTAAACACGACGCGAACACGTTATTATTTTGTTATTAACTTGGCGCGTATAATCTGTTTTGTATGACTGTTATATCTAGTGGCGCATTTCAAACTGATATGATTTCCGTTGAATTTTCTCAATTTTGAAGAAATCTGAAAAATACTATAATTTCATTATCTTTATTTTTTTTCTGTTTTTACTACAACCAATAACACAAATACATTCATACATACCTACATATAATGAAAAATTAATAATAAAAACAAATTGAAACAAATACAATTTACCAACAACAAAAACAAGAAGAAGAAAAAAATATAAACAAAACAAGAGTTGCCTGAGTGTTTACGAAAATATAAACGTTAAAGCCCATCAAATGAGTAAGAAAGAAAAAAAGATTTTTTGACAAGAGAGTCGGAATTTCTTTTTGTTTTGATTTTGTTTTGTTTTTGTGAGTGTAGTGTGAATTATTGTTTTGTTTTTATTTTTGTTTTGTTATAAGAAAGAAAAAACAAAAAACAAAAACATATGAGTTTGAGTACAAACACATGTACAAATTATATTGTATTTAATTATTGAAATCATAATGACATTTAGTAATGTCAACTTTTAACACTCGGAAAAAAACGCTTAGGAATTACAATCATAATGTTATGGAAGGTGAAATGCAAAATGTATATCTTGTTTTTCAGCTAACGCTTTACATTACTGACCATAATCTAACAAAACTGTATTTCGTGATAAGAAGAAACAAGCTTTACTCTAATTTTGACGGATCTAACGTATAAATAAAATAGTGAAATATGATTTTGATTGAAAGAATTTCAAATTTAGTAAAAACTTTAGGCTTTTTTCAAAAATTATTGAACCAAACTATATTTCCTATTGAAATCGTGTTTTGCATTGCATTTTTAGCAACATATTTATTAGAACGATATTGATTCTCAATGAACTTTACTCAACATTTTCCTATTCTGATAAAATTTATGTTTAACGCGATCGATAAATACATGTTCGGAGGATATAGGCAGCTATATTTAAAGACCTTTAGGTACGTTGTTGTAAATTTGAATAAATCTAATTTTCCATTCTGATAAATTTAAATTTTATTCCTAATAAACATGTACTTTTCAATATTCTAATTTTGGAAAGTCGTGCATGACAAAATGTTGAAATCTGAATACTATAGATAAACCTGCAGATATCATCAAATCAATATCATTAGATAGAAGATCGCTAATGATACGCAATAGAAGAGTTATTATGGCAGCCAATTCCGTTGGTGAATATCAGATTCACCAACGGAATTGGTTTATTTGGATTATTAAAAATTTACTGTTATTTCAGCCTGACTTACTTTTTCAGAACAAATATCACTTTTAGAGATTTTGTATTTTTGCTTTCTTCTGAGCGAAGGTTTTCCATTTTATGGCAGAAAAGTTGATTTTATATTCATATCAGAATTCAAAGAATTAAGTGAGTTTTTAGAAATTAATGAATTTTAATGAATTCGGTAGGGGTTTTAAAATGTATCTTTTTGAAACCTTGAAAGGGAAAATAGTCAGAAATTTGATCGTTTGAGTACCTAATTAGAGACCCCTCTAAAATCAATCGGTAAATAAGTATCCTGCCAGAGCAAAGTTTCTCACAAAAGACCTATCTTTAAAACTCAATTGTGAGACTACAATAGATCCACGACTTATTACTACTACCACTTGAAACAGTTCAGTTACAAGTTGTTTTTTAAGTTCTAGTTTAATGTGAACCTCTTTTGATGTCATTACAAATTGTTTGTGAGCCTTAGAACCCTTCACCTAAAGGTACTGACCAAAAAAAAAAAAATTGTACAATAAAATAGGTTCTTCTCTAAGGGATTTAGTGTTTGTCTTCATTATTAAACTAGTAAAAATAGCTAAATAGACATTACTGATAATATACATAGTATTATCCACATGTAACTTGTATTAGCATTCAAAGAAGGAGTAAAAATATAATTTTATTTTTGTTTTAATCACATTCAAATACACATGTACAATAATAACAACTGTTGCTCTTTCACTTAATTATACTCAGTGCATATCTCAGTTCAAAAATAGGAGATATAAAAACAAAAACAAATTTGTAAATACAAAATGTTTATATATGTGTAAATATAAATGTTTTGTGTCTTTGCATTTTAAATAATAAAATATACATATGTATGTGTGTATGATTGAACATGTATAAATATACTTTGAGGCTTCTTAAAACAAAAACAAAATCAGATAAATTGTATTTTAAGCGTTTTTTCTTATTTATTTTAAAAATAAACTTTAACATTCATTATTTATTTTTAAGCTTTTTATTCTATAATTTCTTTCAGTGCAAAGACTTCTTCAGTCATAATAAAAGACAGCACTTGTCGAAAAGTTAACAATCACTTTCATATAAGTAGCTGTTTCTAACTAATGATGACTCTTTTTTGACAAGTGTTTCCTAACACGCACTATATTTTTGTTGTAGTTTGTGAAATTTTTATAAAAGGGAACTACATTTGAAGTATTTAAAGACAGATTTTGAATTTTAAAACATTCCAAATATCGGGCATAAACATAATATATGTTAGATGCTAAATGATTTTTAATATCAAAATTTTCTTGTCATGACTAAAACTTTTAAATCATATCATTACAGATAAAGCTTTCGATAAGAGGAAGTGGAGATGGATTGGGCACACACTGAGGAAGGATGCCTCTGATATCGCCCGTACTGCTATCGAATGGAATCCTCAGGGTAGCCGAAGAAGAGGGCGACCATCATTAACGTGGACTAGGCAAGTTATTAAAAAGGCTTTGCAAACATATCACCTGATGATTAATCCCATTTTCAGGGTTGTAATTTTTATTTTCCCAATTTTAAAAGATAAAACACAAAACATATTTTGTTTTCTTTAACTATTTTTATCGTAAAATAAATACAAATAAACAAAACTATAATATAATTTATTAAGTGAAAAAGAAAAATGTTTTATTTTTATACGAATTGTTGTTATTGTTTTTTCGGTTGAATTATTGATTCTTATCAGCCGGCCGGTCGGTTGGTTGTTCGTTCGGTTTATGATGTTGTTGGTTTGTAGTGGCGTTTCAATGATTTGGGTTTTAATGTCAGTAGACATGATTAAATTGAAATTAAAAACCAATGTAGACTATTTTGAAATTTTGTCGATTATTTAAGTACAAAGTGACGGGACATAGTTGTAACTATTAGAGTTTGTAACGAATATGAAAAATTAACACAACCAATTTGTTTAACAGGAGTATTTAATGCTATAATTGACGAGAAATAAAATTTTTGTTTCAGTTCAACTTTAGTTAAGTTCTAATTTAGTTCTAGTACAGTTCCAGTACAGTTCCAGTTCAATTCTAGTTCAGTTCTAGTTCAGTTTAGTTCTAGTTCAGTTTAGTTCTAGTTCAGTTCTAGTTCAGTTCAGTTCTA
>JACGTJ010002325.1:13859-36370 GCA_014858695.1 Chrysomya rufifacies | reverse complement strand
AGTTCAGTTCTAGTCCAGTTCTAGTTCAGTTCGACGAACTAAATGTACCATCTATCACCACCTTTGGTGATGGAGGGTATAAAAAAAAAGAATTTAACAAAATAAAATAAGTTAAATTTTTTCTTATCTTAATCCTTTATATAAGATCTTTAAGGATAAACTATGATAATTTCAGTATATATTTTATTCATATGTGTGTAAGTAAGTAATTGCCAACAAATATAAAAGATATGGTAAAATTTTCTTTGCATTATTTATTAATTGTATAAAGGAAAGTATGAAACCATTACTTAACTTAAAAGCTATACACGTCGATTGTTTTATTTATGTAACTTTTTGATGTTTTCTTTGTATATTATTCCAAAAATCTTCTTAATGCATTCAGTTTTTTTATTTTTCCTATGGTTCACTGCATGTTTATACTTGAGAGAAAGGTAAATATCACCATTTTCCTTAAAAGCTTTACTTTACATATTGTCCACTACACACTTACTTTCAACATTCTGACCGTGTTGTTAATTAACATACATTTTTTATACCTTTAGTATAATTGTAAATATTTATTGATTTCTTTCACCATTACTCAGTAGTTACAAAACGAGTTTCTTTTACAAATTTTTCTATAAATTTTAAAGCAATAGGAATATCTTAGGAATCGGAGAAATCAGTATTTTCGAGTTGATTTGAAGAACCTCTTTTTGGGTGTGCAAGCGTTTTTTTATACATAAATAGTTTTTAAAGATATTACTATCTTATCGTCAACTATTTTAAACGCCATTCAAATATATCTTAACCCGTTCTAATATTACAAACATTTTTCCATTAACACTCTTTTGCGATGAACGTTTAAGACAGTAAGGAAAAGAGCCTTTTTTGATTGTGGTGGTCGAGTTTAAATTTACGTTAAAAGAAATTTGTAAAAGATTTTTATACGTTATGTTAGAAAGCATGCTACAATGATATCAAAATTTAAATGTTAATTTAAGATATGTAAATTTCTCTCAAACTTATAGTGTTAAACGAATTCCCATTTGTTTGTATGAAAATACCCAAAACCGCAATCCCGAAAAAAATCATATGTTAAAATTTAGCTTTTTAACTAAAATTGTATAAAGGGAGTCTGTTTCGAGACTCCTGATCCATATTTTATCAATATATAGACTCAGAAACTTCAGAAACTTTCAGTTTCAAAAATTTTCGGTTTAAAAGGGCAGATCCAACAACATTTTCGGCTTAACATATTTCTTTTAGGCCTATTAACTTATCAAATTCTAACTAGAATTAATTAGATAAACTGACATTGTTTATACACAAACTTATTATTTTATCCAGATTTAAGTTTTAACTTCGGAATAAGGGTAAATGGGTAAACAGGCCTTAAGGAGTTAACATACACATATAAGTTTCCTTACAACTGCAACAGTATTTATTGTAGAGTAATCCTGGTCTATTTGCGTGTTTAGTATTACATTGCAGACTAATTCAGGTCTGTTTGTCTGTTTATCTAGCAGCCAATAACTGCTTAGTATTGACAGCAATCTCGTTATACTCCTGCGCCTGTGGTTTAAGGGTTGCATTGAGCATTTCAAATCATAAGAGAGCAAAGTCATTTTGACAATTTTCCATGTGTCTGTTCCCCACCACTAACTTCATATTAAAACAATGCTCAGGGAACCAATCTTAGGTAACAGTTAAATTAAATTTTACTAATGACAAGAATGTGGAAGAATAAGATTTAGACACAGATGTGACGGCTGACTGCCAAGAAAATTCCTATGTTGGCATAAAAAACCGACATATGCGCTACCTATATTTCTGACTATAATACATAGGATAGTCGAAGTTTGCAGGGACTGTACACCTGTAAGAATTTTCAACAATCAATTCATAGATGTATTTTTAGCGATTTTACGAAGAAAGACTCTCTCTCTGAACCACAAAGCACATCAGGTTGTCAAGTATTTCGTCACGTCTATGTCAAATTTTATTGGTTGATTGGTCCAAATGTGACAGAATTTTATTAAAAAAAAAACTTTTTGTGAACACTGTACATTATTCCTTTGTTGTATTTTAATAATATTGAACACATTTAATGTATGTATGTGAAAATGTATCAATTTACTCTTTTAAATATTATGGTTATTCTTGAGTAAGTAATTCCTGTTTTTTTACGGTTTCAATTTTTCATTGTTCAGTAAAGTGTTAATCAATATTAATTTTATATAATGTCTTAAACAAAAACTTATTCCTTAAAGTTTTCTATATACATATGCACTTTTGAAAGATTCATTTATTTAAATTTGTTAAATTTTCTGAGAAATGTTTGTATATTTAACAGCAACGAACAGGTAAAAGTGTTATATCCACTGGTTAGTGTATACAACTTTCATTTCCAACGAAGTTTATGAAAATTTTTATGGAAAACCTTTTTCCATTTAAACGCATATTTGCCGAGCGTATGCTTCAAGATTTTTTTACCGAAATGTGGATTTTTCATATGAAAAACTAGTAATCACAAAGCGAAGCTCTTCTTCCATTTAAACGCATATTTACTGAGATACAGACAATTACAAATTTTTCATCAAAATGTCGATTTTGTAAACGAGATACAGACGTTTTAATATTTTTATCAAAATATCGAATTTTTCCATTTAAACACACATTTACCAAGATACAGACAATTCAAGATTTTTTTATCTAAATATCGCTTTTTTAAACGCATATTTATCGAGATGCAAACTATTTAATCCAAGGCCTTTACAGACAATTTAAGATTTTTCATTATAATACCAGTTATGAAAAACTATTGAACACAAATCGACGTTTTTTTCGGCTTAAACGTATGTTTACATAGATATAGACAATTTAAGAGTTTTCAACAAAATATTGATTTTTTTACTCACAAATCGGAGTTCTTTCCCCATTTGAACGAAAGCATATTTACAGAGATACAAAAAAAATCAAAATTTTTTACAATTATCAATATTTATCACAAATCGTAGCCATTTTTCTTAAATTAAAACAACTGTTTGATAGATAGAAGCACTTTAAAAGGTTATAATCTGCTTTTAGGCGTAAAAGTTATTAATTTTGTTCAATTTGAGTTGTCTGTCTAGTTCTTATTTTTAAAATTCACGCCGTATTTCCTAATAAACCTTTTAGACAGTTTTTCACCCGGAAACAAAAACAGGGTGTTTGCGGATGCGTTACCAACCAACAATCTACATTTAAATCTTACTGACTGTTTTGGTCTTCGCTGAGCCAGGTGAGTTTAACGTAGTAAATTCCAGATCCGAAATTTATTCACCTTACACTGCATTGTGAATGGAAAGTGAATGTTCTAACTTTGTGGTTGGTTAAATTTTTAGCAAAGTTCGAAACTAATCCGGCTGCAGCATGCAAATATGACGAAATTTGCAACTGAAAAAATATGCATTACATATGGCAACACCTTAATTGAAACATCTGTTTCATTATATCTCCTCTTCTTAACGCATAGTTGTATTTATTAATTACTATTTTAAAAACATGCAACTCTGTGTAAATTTTGCATTTATGTAGTGAAATTCTCTTTTTTTCCGTTTAGTTGTATTATAAAAACGACTTACTCAACACCACAAAATAAGTGGTCAGTAAACGGATTAAGAAACCTAAAGAAATAAATCAAATAGTATATACAGGAAGGAATTCCTTAAAAAGTGCAAAAAATACTTTTCTTCTAACAAACAAATACACATCTTACCAACATGAGTGGAAGCAAATCATACTTTGAAGAACCCGGAGATGATGGTGGCAAATTAGCCAAAAAAGCTAAGGATTCACCCTTCATGGTAGTGGGTAAGTTACATTAATAGATAATTGTTGCTATGTTGAATATATTTTTTTAATAAAAATAAAACTTGTTAAAACGCGTACATACGTATACACGCTTCTTTCCGTCAATGTGCAAAAAACTTTTTGCAGAGACGGAAAAAAACTTGTGACATCACACACAAGTTTTCATACATGTGTTCTGCTCACTAAACGATTTCTTATATGACCACAAGATGCTCTCTTACGGGGATTTTGTTAGTGTAATAAAACAAAAAAAAGTGTCCCAAGCATATGGGCAAGAAAAAAACTTGTGATTGAGGTTGAACAACTTTTCATGACCACGACCTTCACACTATGAACAAGACAATTCCCATCTTTTGTACAAAAATTATTAGATTTAATCAAAATTTTGTGAAATTATTATGAGTATATTATTAACAAATTGTTATCTAACTAATTTAACAAAAAGAGGAACTCATTTTTACTCTTTTTATTTTTCTCTGTTATGAAATTTTTGTGTTTAGCTGTCAGTTAAAAACTTTGAAGTATATATTAACAACAATAATAAGAAAATCGCACACAATCATACAACAAAAACAACAATGTATGATGTAACCTTTGTTTCTACTGCGTTCAAAAAAATAATATATTTGAAAAATTATTATGAAAAATTTATTTACAGTTACAAATGTTTACTTTTAATTGTTGTATATAATAATAAATTCAGAATTTTATTTATTAATTTATAACAAACAAAACTAATCTAAACCGTATTTGATGATATGTTAAAAAAAAGTTTGAATAGATACAAATATATTGATTTACAAAATTTTGTATACAAATTTCTAATAAAATTAAAAATGCATACATAAAAAGCTATGATTTGTATATTTTAAATTTAAATTAATATACAATGCATTAATTAAATATAATTTATAGTCAAAAGATATAAAAAATTGTTTAGTTAACTTGTATAGTATAAGAAGATTTAATTCTCATAGAGATATTACCAAAGTGATTTTAATATTTCCTCATTTTATAGGCACTTCTCGATGGAAATGAAGTATATAGAATAACTTTTTTGAAAAAAAATCTGAATTTGATATAATTACGATTCTTATTTATTGCTATGAAGTATCAGAAGTTACGTGTTTACAGTGTTTCTTAGTCCTATATCATACATTGTTAAAATTATGCAAATTCAATTCAAATATACGGTGGGACTGATAGAACCAAATTTTATAAATTATATTTTAGATTATTATGATACATTTTGTCTAATTTTTATATATTGCCCTAAAATTGAAGTTTGATTATTTTTGGAAAATTTTTGCATTTAAAAACAAAATGAATATCGAATTTGTGTTAAGGAAAACATTTTTTACATAAAGTCTTTATTTAAATTACGGGAGAAGAAACACTAAATAAACCAGAGAAAAATTAATTTAGAACTATTTTTAATTTTGTTAATGCATTTAGAATTAAAAATACAAATCAAAGTTTTAAACCCAAATAACTTTCTATTAATTAGAAATCAATTTTGAAAAGTAATTTAAATTTCTTTCCCATTCTTTTATCCTATTATTAAACATTTATGGGAACAAGCAAATGTAAACAATTTGTAATTGGAAATTTACCATTTTATGGGAAATGGATGAAAAAGATGGATGTTCCACGACGACCTTATATTGTCTAACATTCTATTAGCCACCGTAAGTGGTTTCTGTACACAGACGCCGAACCAATTTAACTCAGTATTACCAAAGAACTGTTCTGAAATAAATATTATGACCAAATTTTGTTCAGTTTCACAATAATATGTATATTCAACAGGTATAAACTCAGTATTAACAAATGACTGTTCTGAAATAAATATTATGACCAAATATAGTTTCACTTAGGAATCCCGTTAAGGCGCTTTCCAACCGCCTAAATATACTTAGGTTCACAATAATATGTATATTCAACATGTATTACCCATGTAACACCTGGAATGACTAACCTTTCTTCCTCTTATTTTCTTAAATGCTAAAAACAAACCCACTTGAATTCTTTTATTATAATTGCCGGCATATATTTAGTGGAAAATTTTGTTAGTTTTATTTGTTTCTATTTTCGCATAAGAATAACAACAATTGAAGGCCGCTTGTCAAAAAATAATGTATTAAAAACTCGTGGGAAAATATTAATAAAAAAACAATATGAAAGTCTGAGGTTTTTATATTCAGTCTAAACAGATTAAAGATCACATTTTGGTATATGTAGAAAAGTCATAAAAAACTATTGAGATAATGAATGAAGAAAGTATTTTAAATTATGAAATATATTCGCTTTTTAAAATCTGAAAGGACAAACTTTCAGATGTATTTGCTTACACCCTAATTTAAAAATCTTTTGTTTATTAATAGTTCTAAAAATTTGAAAATTTCCTAAACGTCTATAAAGAATTTAATTTTTATTTAATATTTTGATATATTCGCATAAATCAAATAAAATCTTATAATTTCAATATATTAACTACACTAAAACATAACATAATTGAATAATTTTCATGCATTTTATTTTGAAAAGATATCAATTTATTTAGATATTAAATATGATTAAAGAAATTAATAAAGTTGAAGGTGACATTGACTCTTTTTTACCACAAAGTCTGTCTGCAAAGCGAAATTATTCAATTTTCATTTAATAGAGAAATTAATGATAAATAAAATTGCATGATGATTTTAATTTATTGTGTCATACACATCTTTTTTTTGCAAACGTGTTCAAATACATGTTTGTTGAGTTTTTAAATAAATCAAGTGGTAAAGTGTGTCTAACGGCATGCAAGCAAATAAAACTAGTTTTAAAAAATTCTCGACAAAAGTCTAACAAACGAATTGTCTTAAGTTTTTGTAAAGTATAAAAAGGTTGGAAGTTTTAGAAGTGTTTGAAGAGATTTTGTGATATTTTTAAAGAAATCATTATAAAACTAAACTAGAATTGAACTAAAACTGTACTAGAACTTAACTAAAGCTGAACTAGAACTGTACTAGAACTTTGAGTTGTGCCCCTTACCGCTCGAGTCTCTTTTAAATTTCCCTTTTTGAAGGGCCTTAAAGGTGCTCGCCTTAGAAGAGGTAGCATTCTCCTCGTCTCCTCTTTTGGGTTGAGGAGCAGTTGTAGCATTCTTTACATAGATTGATTATCACCACAGATTTGACAGAAAGAGATGGCTTCCCATCTTTAGCAATCACGACAGGGGGGACACAACCTGCTACTATCAAGCTATCCGAGGATTTTCCTGGTTAAACGGATTGTGCCGCACCTTTGCCACTGACTTTTGCTTCTAGAGTCAATGATGACTCTTCACCTTAGTTAGCATTATTCCGATTCTCTTCAACTTTCCCACTAAAGCCTTCGGGATAAGCCAGTCCCAAAACATTGGCGATCGAACCATACGTTCTTTCGAACTTATATATGTTCTTTCAATGCCATTTTATCACCAGCTTATCTCGACCGTCATGGATCGCTGGATCACATGTGGATACCTTATTCAAGTATTCCACCGCTTTCCTCACACCCCAACTGTCTTTATCCTTTATCCTACGGGTAACTGAACTATAAATGAATTAAACTACAAATGAACTAAAATTAAAATTGAACTAGAACTAAAGCTGAATTACCGTAATTAGACCAAAACTCAAGAATTTTGTCAGTAATAGTGTAATTTATAAAAAAATATAATACTCCAATATTTCATACACAATTTATAACACAATCTTAATGTTTATTTAGTAAATTCAATAGACACAGACACACACGTTTAAAAAGTTTTTAAAATGCGCAAATATTGTTTACACGTTTTTAGTTGGTGTTATTTTATGAACGAAAAGATAAAGATTTGCAATTCTAATTTTCGCAAGTACTACATATGACTAACTACTTTCATGTTAAAAATATTAATTAAACATACATAAAAAACATAAATAAATATTTCATATACTTCTATATGGTGAATTTCATCATGTTTAATGGAAACTTTTATAGTAATAGAAAATGATGTTAGTCTACCTAGGGGAAATCATTCCCCCAGAATAAAAATATAATTTATTATGAAATTTATAATTAATAACACTAAAACAAACTATAATTTAGAGATTGTGTGTTATTTTATAATCTTCTTCGTATATTTTTGTTTATTTGTTGTTGTCCGAAACACATGAAATATATATTTTTTTATTAGTAATAAAATTAAAATTGCTGTGTCATTGTTTGAATTAACATATACATGTATTTGTTTATTTTTGGTTAATAAAACGTCATATACATAAAAGATTTTTACTCATACATTAACAATTTTTTAAAATATTTGGCTTTATATAATAAAATTTAACAAAAAAAAAGAATCTAAAACAAACACATGCCAACTACTGCGGGTTTATATAAAACAAAAAAAAACTACAATGTTGTTTTTTACTATTATTTATTTTATAATTATTTTTAATCAAGTACACTGGCGGTGATTTTTTATAAATTTATCAATCTCTCAATATGAAATATATTTCAGTAAATGTTTTCTCAATATGAAATATATTTCAGTAAATGTTTTAAAATCAATCAAAGGTCTTTCTTAACATAAATACAAATTAAGGAATGAAATGTTTAATCTTTCAGTAAATCTATTTAAAATATTTTTTACACTTTAATTAAAATACAATTTTTTACCTATCTTTCATTTCATTCGTCAATTTTCTTAACACAATTGTGAAGTCATTTGTCTGTTAGAAAACTTTCCATTAAATATTAATTATATAGCTATTAAAACCAAACACGAGCGCTTCAATTTGGCAAAAAAAAAACTAAAGAATATTTATTATAAATTCCAAACTCATTCATTCATCTATCTGTTGTTTTAAATAGTATCTTCATTTTTAATAAAAAAAAATCGTTTAATGAAACAAAATTAAACGGAGAGAACAATAATTACTTTGTCTTTATCAATATTTTAAACTATTATCAGTTATGTAATCAATAGCTACTTAATTTTCTTTTCTACTTAAAATCTATGATGACAAGTTAGTAGCAATTATTAATTTCACTTAATAATTGATTTATTTTGTTGATACATATTATTGATTTTCCAAAGTTTTTAATCAAATATTTATTATTGAATATATATCTTTATAAAACCTAAATATTTAAAGAGCTAATATTTGTTTATACACGAGGTAGTTAAAAAAATATTGAATTTTCTGTTTTCTTTATTATGAGTCAACAAATTTCCGCAAACATTGTGAGATTTATTTTTATTTTATCTATAAAATAATGTCTATGTTTACTAACGCAATTAACTTTGCCATATTTAAACAATTTTAATTTTTAAAAAATAATTATTATTTTGTTTGAAACTAAAAATGCAAGGTTACCATCCTTTTACATTCTATCTTTTTTCGTTTAGGCTTAGTTATTTATTTGTTTTAACATTAATCAAATTAAACAATGAAATCATTATAACTAATAGCTTTTTGTTTTTACCAAATATAGATCTTATTGTTAATACCAAATATAGAATTGAATTATAACTGAACTAGAACTGAACTTGAAATAAACTAAACTCAAACTAGAACTGAACGTAAGCAAGAAATGTACCAAGACTGAACAAGAACTGAACTGCAAAATAAACTAGAATTGAACTGGAATTGATCTAGAACTTAACTAGAACTGAACTAAAAGAAAGCTAGAACTGGAACTAAACTAGAATTTATCTAGAACGCAACTAGTACTTAACTAGAACTCAACTACCACTTAAATAGAACTTTACTAGCAATTAACTAGAACTGACTTAAACTGAATTAGAGTTGTGCCAGAACTGATCCAAAATTAAACTAGAATAGAACCGAATAGGATCTGATCAAGATCTGAACTAGAACTGAACTTCAACTGAACCTACTACAACGTTTTCAAGCGTTAATCAAAGTGCAAAATTAGGCACTAATAAAAAGAGAGAAAAATAATTTACGATTTGCTAAATTTTTTCGTAAATTTCTTATGAACGATTTTCTATGACGAAAAAGAAAAACTTTTAAAATTTTACTAAAATCTCTATTTTTATAATTCTAGGTTTGGCTGGTTTCGTTGCTGCTGCCGGTATTGGTGCTTACAAATACAGACATCGTGGTAACATGAGCACAAGTGTATTTTTAATGCAATTGCGTGTTGCCGCTCAAGGCACAGTAGTCGGTTGTTTAACAGTGGGTTTGGCCTATGCCATGTACCAACAATACTTCAACAAAAAACCCACAGAAAAGTAATAATAAAACCTTACTATATTATTATTAAAACTAAACTTAGTACAATTTTAAAGTTATGAACAAGAAATAAGAAAATATATTGCATATTTTTTTTAGAAGCTCATCATATTTTCTAAATATTAAAACAAATCATTACGCTAATTTTACATTTTTATTTATTTTACTTATGATTTTGATTTTATTTTTTTAATTTTCTTTTTACAGTAATGAATTGTCTAATTAAAATTGATGTTTTCCTAAGTTCATAAATGTCTAACCCCAACCGCTTTAAAATTATTGAATTAAGGCAATTTTAAAACGAGAATCACTTTAAATGCAGATCATGCCACAAAATTTAAAACAACATTTTTATTAAATAACATAAAATTCATAAAAAACAATAGGATAATTGATAATTCACAATAAAATAAACGATATTATATTTGTATATCCCCCACCCAAAAACATACAGAAAATTAAACGCAACTTTCTGCTAATTCATGTTTAAATAATAAATGTCCTATTGCCTGTGATAATGAACTTATGAACCTGGCTATATAAATTACTAATAATAATTAAAACAAAACACAAATATGTTTAATATCTATGGATGATTAAATAAAAAATATAATGTAATTGTATATTAGTTATACGTATGTATGTATTATGTTTTAAACACAAACATTGAAATTTGTGTACATAAATATTGCATATTTATTAATATTATTGTCATTATTTATATAAATAGTTAATATCTTCATTTATTTAATTTTTATTTATAAAAACAAATAATAATAATAATAATAAAAAATACTACTACAACACAAACTGTAATTTACAGATTGAATTTTGGTAACAAAAAAAAAATAAATAAAAAATATTGAAAAACTTAAAGTTGAGTTGTATTTATTGATACCAAAAAAAGAAAAAACTACAACATAATTCAATAATTTTTGCCTTGGAATCAAATAATACTGGGGTTTATATTGGATTTGTTATTCCGTTTGTAACATTTGAAAATTTTCGTTTAAAACCCCAACAAGATAATATAAATGCAGAGTTATAGTAAGATTCTAAGTTGATCCAGCTATGTCGACCTGTCTGTCGAAATCACGATAGCACAAGAAGAGCTACAACGGTAAAATATGGAAGCTACCCATCTTAAAAAAATGATGGCAGTTTTTCATCTTAAAATATTTGTCTGCGACCCCAATGTTTGTACATATTCCGGATACTGGTAAGATTCTAAGTCTATCTAACTTTGTACGTCCTTCTATTTGTTTTATGCTCGAGCTACAAAGATTTATTTAGTATGTTCAAAATTGGTTTATAAATAAAGAATTTAGAAACCAAACACTTGAAAAAGCATTCTACGATACAAATTTTAGAGCACCACTAAATAGCAATATGAAATCCGGACTTTCCTTTCACCTTTCATATTAGGTCATATTGAAATATATAGTATATATAATATATTTGTCCATATCTATACAACATTTGTGAGAATATGTTAAATTTTGTAAAAATGTTAATTACTTCTGCTCACTTTCCCCCACTCCAAGTCGGGTGTAATCTTTTCTTGTGAAGTTGAAATTAAAAATTATTCTCTCTTGAAGAAATTAAAGTAGATTTTCAAATTTGTTTTTTTATGTTAATTTTAAAAATTATTCGACAAAAACAAAAAATACTACAAATTATGACTCGGAATTTTAGAATAAATATCTTTTAAACGACAAAATATAGTTAGACTTATAAATCCGTCAATAATTTATAAGTTTGAAAGCCACCAAATTGTCCAATTTGAATCACCTCAGCTCCCACTTTAAAAAATATAATTTGATTGCAATTATTAGGAAAATGCTTTAAATACTTCTATAAAACATTCCCGTCTCAATGAAAGCAAAACCTTTTTTTAATTAAAAAATTATATATATTCTTTTATGAGACTAGTAATCAGCGTGTTTGAAAACAAGAATTCGCCTCACCTTATTTCAATTTGCCTTGTACATCACTAACTGACCCCCCTAATAACAAAAAAACTTCTATTTGACAATCAGCTGTGTCAATTATTGTACTTTTGACATTTGAAAATTTTCACTGCTACGAAGAAAGAAAAAAGTGAAAAAAGAAGTATCCCACGAATAAAAACCAATTAAAACTGTAAAGAAAAAATATCAAAAATTATAGTGAAATCTACATTTATATAAACAAATCTATTTTGTAAAACATAATAACTATTATAAACAATTATTTAACAAGAAAATTAAAAAGTAAACAAGAAACTGTGCAGCTTTTTCCTTCCAACTCCCCAAAAAATACAGCCATAGAACAGAATAACAAACAACGCATTATTAAAAAATTTTAAACAAAAAAATAAAAGAAAATAATGTTTCGCAGCCGTAGCTGGTTTGGTGGAGGATGGAATAAACCTAAAAATCGTCTATCTCTAGACCACTTAAAATATTTATACAGTATTTTGGAAAAGAATACCTCTGTTTCGGAAAATAATAGAGGGTTGTTGGTGGAATCGTTACGTTGTATAGCAGAAATACTAATTTGGGGCGATCAACATGATTCCTCAGTATTTGAGTAAGTAGTTTTAAGAACATTAAAACTATTTTATTTAATATTTTCTATTTATTTATGTTATCAATGGATTTGAACTTTTCTTTGTAGTTTTTTCCTTGAGAAAAATATGTTGTCCTACTTTTTGCATATAATGCGTCAAAAGAGTGGCGGCTCTAGTTTTGTGTGTGTTCAACTATTACAAACATTGAATATTTTATTTGAAAATATAAGAAATGAAACTTCTTTGTGTAAGTATACATTCTTTTTGATATAATTGTATTTAGTAAATTTGTTGATTTTTCTAATGACGTTCTTTGTTACAGATTATCTTTTGAGCAATAATCATGTCAACTCGATTATAGTGCATAAATTCGATTTTTCAGATGAAGATGTTATGGGCTATTATATTTTGTTTTTAAAGACGTTAAGTTTAAAATTAAATACTCATACTATACATTTCTTTTATAATGAGGTGAGTAGTACTTGTCAGATTTAATAGTTTTGTTTAGAATTCTAACAAAACTATTTCCTGAGTGAAATTCGCAAAACTTTTTAAGTAGAAATTTAATAATTGTTACCTTATTTCCAGCATACTAACGATTTCCCTTTGTATACGGAAGCTATTAAGTTTTTTAATCATCCTGAAAGTATGGTGCGTATAGCTGTCCGTACTATTTCCTTAAATGTTTACAAAGTACAAAATGCTAGCATGTTACGTTTTATAAGAGACAAGTATGTTTTTTTTTCTGTTGAGTTTTAATCGTGCTCAAATTATTTAAAATTTTTGTTTTTTAGAACGGCTGCTCCTTATTTTAGCAATTTAGTATGGTTTATTGGTAAACATATTTTGGAATTAGATAATTGTGTACGCACAGATATAGAGTAAGTACATGTTTTTAATATTATTTAAAGAGGAATCTTTCTAAGAAATATGTTTTATTGATTGAGACTCAAAGTATAAAGAACTAGAACTGAACTAGAACTGAACTAGAACTGAACTAAAACTGAAATAAAACTGAACTAGAACTCATCTAGAACTGAACTAAAACTGAAGTTTGGGTCATGAATCTAGATTTTGTGAGAACTAGAACTGAACTAGAACTGAACTAGAACTGAACTAAAACTGAACTAGAACTGAACTAGAACTATTTTAGAAATAAACGAGAATATAACTAGAAGTAAATAAAAACTGAATTAGAAAATGCAAGGGAACTAAAGTAAAACCCTATTTGAATATGCCTTGGTCTCAACAATATTAAGAAAAAAAAATATTCATAAATGTTCGAAAGTAATTCTAAAAAATTGCCTTTTTCAGTCACCAATCTAATCAAAAACTCTCGAATCTGGTAGCAGAACATTTAGATCATTTGCATTATCTCAATGATATACTACTCTTAGAGATAAACGATCTAAATGCAGTTTTAACCGAGCATTTACTGCACAAACTTTTTGTGCCGCTATATATTTTCTCTCTAACGCCTGCGCCACCACCACCATCTCTCGCTTTGGTTACGCAAAATTTGGCCGCTGTTTTAAATCGCAATGTTGATATTGATATACAAGAAATGCAAAATCCCCGAGTATCTTCCATAGTAGCATTATATTTATTATCTCTAGTATTCCTAGTAGTAACACATTCTCCTTTAGTTCATGCCCTAGCATGGGTTATATTAAATGGAGATAATACTGTATTTAAAGAAGGAGCGGCAGCAGTATTAAGTGCTTATGTAGAACATCGTGAAGCTGTAGTGCCAAGTTTTACGGAGCCACGTGAAAGTTTAGAACAAGCTTTAGATACAGTGGCTAATTCTTCAGGTTATTCTTATGGTGAAGAAACTACTGAAGATAGTTTAATGGCTTCGTCATCAAGTGGTATTGTAGCAGATAATTTAACAGAGTCTACATCATCACCACCCATTGAAGAAACAGATGTTCATAGTTCTACCGAAGCATTAGAAAATAGTGATACAACAACTTTGATAAGCAATATGAAATTAGCAAATATTACCGATGAAGAAAAAGAAAAATTACAACAACTAACATCTCCAACGACAGCAGCGGGAGCTTCAATGAGTTCTTCATTACATAGACCATTTTTGGATACCGTTATGTCGGCTTTGGATTGTACGGAAAATGATTATTTGGCCTTATTGGCTTTATGTCTTATATATGCCATGAGTTTTAATAGAGGTTGTATATTGTTGTATTTAAATATTTATCATTTCAATCAAACCAAATCATTCATATTTTAAAACAATTTCATATTTTCCTCTACCACTTCTTTTACTATTCATGCTGCTTGTTGTTAAATGTCTTAATTAAAAATAAAAATCTGTCTTCTCTAGATGGTATGTAAATTACTTGGCTTTTTAACCTAAACTAACTTAAATATCATTTTATTAAAAAAATCATTTAACTTTTAAGAATTATACATCGATAAGAAAATTAAATCTAATAAGTTTAAATTTTATAGGTGTTAAGAATGATTGGTTCCATCAAGTTTTGGCAAAATCTGGCAATGGTTCATTAAGCTATAAAACCGAATTAATAGAACGTCTGCTGAACATTATAACATTAGCTAATCAGCCTTGTAAGTATAATATTAATACAATTAATTATTGTTTTATTAAATATATTTTCTTCTAATAGCTTGTCGCATACGTTTAATAACCATTGAAATTGCTTTACAACTATTGGTAACATTTACCAAATCTCATAATCAATCCGATGATATGCCTGCTCCTACTTGTATTACGGAGGCTCAACAGGATTTACTTTTTGCTGCACGCAATCAATCTATGTCCGTTTTACGCAATTTTTATAAATCTGAAGATATATTTTTGGATTTATTTGAAGATGAATATAATGAAATGCGTAAAACACAATTAAATGTTGAATTTTTGTGTATGGATTCAACAATACTTTTACCACCTACCGGTACACCATTGACGGGTATACCTTTTACAAGACGTTTGCCTTGTGGTGAAGTCGAGAAGGCCAGACGGGCTATACGAGTATTTTTCCTATTACGTAAAACGTGCCAACAATTTCTAAATGAAAAGGAAACAATGCTACCGTTGACGAATTCATTGAATTTGGTGCAAGTTGATAATGTTTTAGATTTGAGTAAGTATTAACTTAAGCATTAGACTCTAAAACAAGCAAGAAAATACCTAATATACAATATTTCCATCAAAAAATGCGATTCACTTTAGAGTTTACATTGAAATCTTACAGTACTAGTTCACTTCTTGTTCAATTCTATTTCACTTCTAATTCAGTGTTGATTGGTTAAGTTTTAGTAAAGACTTACTCAGTTTTAGTTCAGTTTAACTAAAAATCTTATTTTTATCCCTCAATTTTCCATTTTTCTATATTTTTCTTCTAATATACTTACAGATAACAGTGATCTAATAGCTTGCACCGTTATCGCCAAGGACAATGTAAAACAACGACGTTTCCTAGTCATAGATTCATTACAATTGATATTAGTCGAACCAGACGCTAAACTCTTAGGTTGGGGTGTTGCCAAATTTGTAGGCTTCTTGCAAGATGTTGAAGTGGTGGGTGATAAAGATGATAGTCGTTGTCTCCATATAACTGTACACCGTGGTGGTGCTACTCACAATCGTACACCTCTTATATCAGCCAAATTTCTATTCGACGATCATATACGTTGTATGGCAGCCAAACAACGTTTGACCAAAGGTCGCAGTAAAGCCCGACAAAAGAAAATGTATCAAATTGCCCAAATGATAGAAATGCCTGGACAAGTTATTGATTCACCAGTATATGCTGTAGCTGGTTTAAGATCTGCTAGCGGTGCTAGTGGTAGTTCAAGCTCAAGATCTTCACGAGAGCATAGACCAATTTTTTCTACAAACAGTAGAGTGCCAGGATTTGCAGCTGCATTAAGGCGCGATAATATGGTAGCTGGTGGAGTAAGTCGTATACAAATGGCTCAAAATCGTTCTATAGAGGGGTAGTTATTAGATTTTAATAAAGTTTGTCTATTTTATGTTAACCATCATTTTGTTTTATTTTATTTTGTTTTCTACTCTTGAAGTATACGCAATGAAAGTGCTGGCAGATCACGTAGACGTACCTCAAATACAAATAATCCAAATCAGGGTGATTCAAATAGTGCATCACCACAACGAGAACACTCACATTCCCCCAGTAGTAGTGGTGGTGGTAAGAGCTCATCACATTCTAGGGATAATTCACAACAAAGAATATCAAGAGACAATAGTCCAAGGATGCCAAGACCCAGGTAATTATTTTAAATAAAACATCATAATAATTACCTTAAAAATTATCTCTCCTATTAGATCTGAAGAAATTCCCTTGGAAGATTTCCAACATTCACGCAATAACAGTCCGCATGGTATAAGACCAACATCTACCAACTCAAATAATGGTTCCCGCTCCCATACACCCTCGAGAGCTTTAAATTTTGAGCAAATTTCCATACATAATGCTTCGCCACGTGATAATCCTTTGCTGGCTCAAGTAAATGGTGTTGTCATGGCTAAAGAATTAACTTTACATCAACAAAATTCTTCTGAAGAAACTTCATTTATAGCTAATGATGATGCAGCTTCTTCATCATCGTCTACTGGTCAAACGGGCTTAAAACGTAAAGGAGCTATAGAAACAGTTTGATTTATTTAATTTTTGAAAGTTTTAAGCTAGTTAGATAAAACTACTGTAAGCTATTTATTAAAAAGGGTGTTTGTTTAACAAAATTACATTTTAAACTAGATTTTAATTATGTTCTAAGAAAATTGTAACGTCCTGATTTTATTTAAGTGTTCTATACAATTTGTTTGTCTTTTCATTGTTAAATGGTATTTTATAATATAGAACTCACAGTTATTGGCAAATAATATTATTGGTTGATATTTTATCTAACAATTTTAGTATTATTTTATTAATTCTTTTTTTCAAATCTCAAATGCACAGAACTCTAAATATTGAATCATAGAAACATTGATCCGTTGATTTTCTTAACAAGCTAAGTCAAAAATTTTATTGAGTTATCAATTGATTCATTGTTGGGTCAAATATTGTTTCTATGCTGAGAAAAATTTCCGGTTATTCCATGCAAATATTTGTCTACAATTCATGATTTTTTATTTTTGTTATTTTAACAATTTTTATAGAAAATAAGTTAATGGTTGCTCTAAAACGTATTTCAATTTTTCTTAGTTATTCTGAAATTTTATATTACATTAAATTTGAATAATCATGTTTTCTATTAAAACAACTATAAAAGTTTAATAGCCAAAAAAAATCTTAAATTATTACAACAAACATGTTTAAATATCTACTTGTTACTAGTATTTGTTTACAATATAATTTATAATTAATTGTTTTTAAAACAATAATTATTTAACTTTTAACTAATATCAAACAATTGTAAATAACAATTTATTTAAGTTAAATAAACAAAATTTGAAACAATAAAAAAATAAAACTTTTAATTGTAATTTTTTCTTCACTAACCACCGTTCATATGCTAATGCAGCTAACAACTCTGTCACTTGTACAGCTGGTAAGCATAACTAAAACAGACATGTCAAACAAATTACAATGACATAACCTCTCTCTCAACTGGGAAATAAAATAAAAACAGTGAAAATTGATAAAGAAAATTAATAAAATTTTTAAATAAAACCACAATGTCAGCTTATAAATATACAGATCTAATAAAGTTAGGAACACAATATGCCAGCCGTATGAAATATTTATCTAATCGTATATTTGGAGAAGTTGCTCGCAATACGAATAACAAATCCATGAAAGTAAGAAATATTTGAGATTTTATATTATGTGGTATTTAACTTCTTTTCCATTTGTTTAGGTTGTTCGTATGTTTAGTGAGGAGCCGATACACAAGCGAGACTATGTTGTCAATTGGTATCCCCGACATGTCGAGACACATTTGTTAATGATGAATTTACGTCAATACGGTTTGTTCCGTGATGAACATCAAGATTTCAAAGAAGAAATGAAACGTATGCGTAAATTACGTGGTAAAGCACCACCCAAAAAGGGTGAAGGCAAACGTTCCAAGAAATAAAATAAATTTTTATTAAAACATATAAAATTACTTTTTATTATTACTATTGTTACTTTTTAATAATAATTTAGCTTGACCCTTAAATACCACCTCATTATTTTGTTTGCACTCATACGAAACAATAGAAATTTTACGTTCCTGTTGTAATTGCAACAAAAATTCACAATCCATTTCTATGCGACAGGCTTTGGGAAATGAAAAGGTTTGCTCTAAAACTATGCTACCAGCTCCAGGAAATTGTGTACCAATTATACCCGCCACAATAGCATTTAAAAAAGCACCATGAACTTTACGTTTTTCCGGGGGTTCAACTTCTGTATGAATATAATTAAAATCTCCTGTTAGTTGAGAAAATTTATTCAAATCGTTTTGAGTGAATTTCTTTATAACTCTTAGCTCGCGGCTTTTAAAAACCGATTGCTTTTGTTCACTCAACTTTCTGGTCGTTAGCCGGTAACTTTGTGTTAATAATTTCAATAAATTCATAACGTTGACCGTATTCTTCGATTAACAAACTGGCAATATTGATAATACGTTGATCTGTGGCATAAGCGGTTTTGAAATTATTTATTTGTTTTAAAATCTGGGCATTCAATATCGAAAATTTTGGATTATTTTCAGAGCTTAACAGCTGGTAAAGTAAAGTTAGTATATTTAAAATAATGTCTACGTTTTGAGTTTTTAATAATAATTCCCTTATTATGTTAATATTTTTTGGTTTAACAATAAAACTAAAAGCTTTTTGATCTGGAATTAAGGGAAAATATTAGTAATTATAATATTTATAAATTAACATTTCATTACCTAAACATATATTACAAAGTCCTGAAGTGCCGTGTAACTGTAACTTTTCATTTGTGCTATCCAGTAGTTCTACAAACAGTTTTAAAGCCTGTGCTATTTTAAGATATTCCCAGTTAATTGGATCATAGGCAAAATTAGCTAAATTTGCAGTTACTTGCTCTTGAGCTTCTGAAAATTTTATTCAATTATTAAAAAGTAACGTATTTAAAGTTTTGTTTGAAAAATTAGTTAATTTTTGGTTTATAAACCTTTTATATCTTACTCACCTACATTAGTAGTGGTGTAATATTCATCCACCAAATGTTCAATAAATTCTTGACGATTTATACCTTGATCTGGAGTTTTTCTTTTTAAATGTTTGTGGCTATTAAACATATTATGTTATAAACACTTTATACTTCTATTTTTAACATACATTATCTATTTGCTTTGCAATTTTTTGTTCCACTATTAGAGACGGGGCAAGATAACAACAAAAATTTTTAAAGCATTTTCTTATATGGGGAAATATGTTAAATTTCTTGGAATTCTGGGTAGTTTTTATTAATAATTTCAAAAACAAACAAAATTTGATTCTCTTGAAAATGGAATGCTACAAACTTTTAAGCCACATATACCAAAGTTTATAAAATATATCCTATTTTTACAAAATAAATCACATAATACTCAAATTACTTATATCACACGTCCAAATTGTACATATAGAATCATAGAATTCAGTGAAATAAACCATGTATGTATTTAATAAGGTGATGGCAACTCTACAAATACATCAAATTGCAAATTATGTATTTTTATTATTTTTTTTTTGTAATTTCCATTGTTTACCAAAAAAAAAAAATGACAGCACAGATTTTAAAAAGCAAAGCCGTCATATTGAGCCGACGAAAAAAAGGCAAACAGCCCCCGAAATGGGATTTCCGGTAAAAATTTTGTACTATACAGTACAAATTTTCTTTAATTGGCTCTATTACGTATAAATTTCTGTTTTTTACATTTATCTTGTCAGCATATGAAACTTTTTATAATTCTAACTTAAGCAAATTAAATTTTATTTTAACTGTTTTATATTATAAACAGTTTTACTTTGATGTACGGATTTTATTTATAGTTATAAAGATTTTATTATAAAAAATTAATAATTAATCAAAAACCAAAAACATTTTTAAAATGTATTATTAACTATAATTTTAATAAAAAATAAACAATAGTTAAAAGAGATTTAGTTAAACTTTAATTATGACACAAACTTTAAATACAAAACTATAACTACAAAAATATCTAAGAACTCATAGTATCAAATGATATAACACCCTTAGTACGTCTAGGATTTCCAGAACTTTGGGATTTTCTCAACGTTACCAACATTTTTTTCGCTAACAATTGATAAATCTCCGCCATAGCCTCAGTTGCTTTATCCATTGGTAATTGTTGCAAATGTAAGGCTGTAGTTTTGCCAAAAGAATCAAATACATTATTACCATCACTATCTTCCTCATCAACCACAACAACATTCTTTTGAGCTTTCGTAGGCGCCTGTTTCACTGAAGCTACAATAGCATCAATTGCATTACTAAATTTTGTTTCTCTTAAAGATTTTCGATCCACTTTAACAATTTTATGTTTACGATTATCTTTTTTATTAATATCTCTGTCTCTGTCTCTATTCACAATAACATTATCTATGTCTTCATGTTTGTTGTGATTTGATTTATCATTATTTTTGTTGGTTCGTGAAGACAGTAGAAAAGTTGACGATGGAGGTAATGTTGATTTTCTTAGAATTACCACTGTTTCTAAGAAATCAAATTCATTGTAATAGAATAAATTAGGTCTGTAATTGACGCCCATATCTTTAGAAGCTTCTATTTTCTTTTTCTCCGAAACATATGCAGAACGCAAGTTTTTAACTTTTCTCTTAACATCATCCATTTCCTTGTTGCATGCAGATGCAATATCAAGCCATGCATTTAACTTGGCATCTTGATTATTGTAGTCTTCATGTTCATAGTTCCATAAACATTCGTATTCCTTGTAAAGTCTTATTAGATGTGTAATTTCTGATCTCGTCCAATCCATTTTATTTTATTATATGTAATTTATTTATCACTTTATTTTATCAACTTCTTAATTTAATGTTAAACATCTATGGCATAATAGATGTCAAAGCATTTTGGGTGTGAAGTTAACAACATGAAGTAATTTTTGGTTATGGGATTTTAACCATACGAATGTAAAACAACAAATTGACAACTTTTCAAATATTAATAAAGATAATGCAAATAATTTTTGCAATTTTTAATATTTTTTAAGCAAACATTGGAGAGTCTGGAATATTTTTATATGAAGACCCTTTTTAATATACACAATCTGCATTTAGAACACGTGGAAAATATATGAATATTGCTAAAATTTCGCATAAGATTTTTAAAAAATAAAAGGTCGTTTTCAATAATTTATAAGAGACATAAAATTACTGACATAAATCCTGATCAAATTTAGGAATTCATTAATGATTAAAATATTTTATCAAAATAGATTTTTATATGAAAATTGTTCACCTCTTAGTAAAAAGAAGAGATTGATCACCTATTTCATTTCAAAAATTAATTTTTTATAGAAAACAACAGATTAAGATATTTATTTTTACTATTTCTGTACTAATTTTTTAAAATTCTTATGGAATGGAGAAACCTTAGTTTTTTTCCTTTATATTAACGGTTTTAATGAAATCATATATCTAGAATTGGTTATTGTATTTCGCCCAAATTTACGATTATTTACAAATATTTCCACAAATTCGTTGAACCTTCTGAAATTTTTCAATTAGCAGCACTGATTTATTATACTTGGTCGCCATCTTGTTTGACGAAACTTCTATCAAAGGAACCGAAGTTGGCTGCAGTTACAGAATACAACAATAGTTGCCAGATGTTTTTAATCAACTAAAATAAAGAAAAATTTGG
>JACGTJ010002325.1:0-13738 GCA_014858695.1 Chrysomya rufifacies | reverse complement strand
ATATGCAAAAATTTACCAAGTAATTGCAATCAGAATATGCTTTTATACAGATAGTTTGTACCTTGACAAAAAAAAAATTCTATAAAATTTTGATACTTAACAGAATTGACTGTTGTTATATTTTGCCAGATAATTAATATTTGATTCTTTTTAGAAAAAATAAAAATATATATATTTTTTGTTCAAAATTTACAAGATTTTTTATGAAATTAATACTAGTTTTCATTCGTTATGTTTAATTAATTTAAATTCAAAACTCACAAAAAATAACCAACTTTAAAAAGAACTGTAGTGGGGAAAATTTCTAAAGTGAACAATGATAAATCATTAAATCTGGTAACAATGGATGCAACACTGAAATTTGACTGCCGCTCACTTCAGGAAGAATCCGGTGTCGACCTTTCTTTTCGTGTTCATCGTCTGACTGATACGGACGTGTACAAAAAACTGAGAAATGGTAATTAAAATTTCTGTTAAAAGAAATAATTTTCGGTAATAATGTGATATAGAAAGACTAAAAGTGATAAATTACAATGAAGTTCGAATAAAGTTGAAACATTTTTTTGTTTAAATTCATCGTGACAGAAGAAGAAAAAAGATATACACGTGTAAATCGGCCATTTTGTATTTCGACATAACCTCAATGTTGTTTTGCAATCATAAATTCAATATGATTTTTCTTTTGTGCTTTATTTATAGTCTCATCGTAAATTCTCGGCTCCTCGCCATGGTTCCATGGCCTTCTACCCCAAGAAGCGCTCAGCTCGCCATCGTGGTAAGGTTAAGGCTTTCCCCAAGGATGACCCTAGCAAACCTGTCCACTTGACTTGCTTCTTGGGCTACAAAGCTGGTATGACTCATATTGTTCGTGAGGCTGATCGTCCTGGTTCAAGTGAGTATTGCAATTCGAAACAGTAATAGTTAAGCATAAGATTAAATATTGTGATGAGAAAAAGTTAATTTATTATGGTTAGAACAAAAATGATTTCTATGATTATAAAGTAACTAGGGCGGACTGATTTTTGTTTAAAATAATCTAATAAAAGTATTTAAAATTACAAACATCTCTAATGTATTTTCTTTATTTCATATTATTTTAGAGGTGAACAAGAAGGAGGTCGTTGAAGCCGTAACCGTTTTGGAAACCCCACCCATGATTGTGGTAGGTGCTGTTGGTTACATTGAAACTCCCTTCGGTCTTCGTGCCTTGGTTAATGTCTGGGCTCAACATTTGTCAGAAGAATGCCGTCGTCGTTTCTACAAGAACTGGTAAGTTGTCTTTATTATTTATAGGTTTTTCTTAAAGACCACGTGGTGTAGAATTTTCTTGGAAATGTTACACACATTTATTAAAAACCTTTTTTATAATGATGATAGATGGTATCTGAGAGCAAACTAATGAGGAAACACTTTTTACCGTCTCTGCTGCCTTCCTTCTGATAACAAAAAAGTTTTAATAAATGTGTTAAAGAAAATTAGTGGTCATATGAATTTGAGATTTTAGTTTTCATCATTAGTTTACTTATAATTTTATAAAATATAAAGTTCTTCGATCAGCTTACGGCTGAGAGAGCTTTTAAAATCACAATTGATCGTGTGAGCTCAAATTATGATTTCTAGAAACCTTCTACAAAAAAAGGTTTTCTGGTTATTTGAACATAATTTGTCTGGTGAGCACGACTGGAAGTTGTAATCTCCGCTCACTTTAATTGGTGATGAGGTTCTCTTCCCTTTTGTTTATTTAAAACAGCTATGAAATTGGGTTTTTTACGGTCTTAAAACCAATGGAGCTAAAAAGCCTTTCTCAAAATGTGACACTACTACACACACGCATCGTTGTCTTCAAATTTCATGCAGTCATTAGAAATGCTTTATAGCAACATACATGCACATAGAGTTTGAAACTAAATGCAAGATTTAATTATTACAACCATCAGGTACAAATCTGAAAGAAAAGCTTTCACCAAGGCCGGTAAGAAATGGACTGACGATTTGGGCAAGAAGAGCATTGAAAACGATTTCCGTAAAATGCTCCGTTACTGCAAGGTCATCCGTGTTATTGCTCACACTCAGGTAACTATTTGATTGCTACAATAAATATTAATGTAATAAAATACGCGATGTCCTTGGTCTCTGGCGCCGAGTGCTGCTATCGAACTTTCGGGTTTGAGGGCGGCGCAACGTGTAAGGGTTCCTAAAAGGCGGTCTTGCTGGAATGCTCAATGTCCAGTTATATACCGCAACGTCGCAGATTAAATTGCCCTTCGGGTGGCGATTTTTGATATATTCCAGTAACGGCTCATAGTCGCTTAGGCCTTGATTGAGCGGTTAAACCATATCACAAACAGTCCCTTTCAAATTAAAACTTAATATTGTTAACGTAATGAATATAAAACTAATTTCTTTCTTTTCTATAATTCCTAATCTCTTTAGATCCGTTTGATCAAGCAACGTCAAAAGAAAGCCCACGTTATGGAAATCCAATTGAACGGTGGTTCCATTGAAGACAAAGTTAAATGGGTTAAGGAACATTTGGAAAAGCCCATTCCCGTCGGTAATGTCTTTGCTCAAGATGAAATGATCGATTGTATTGGTGTCACCAAGGGTAAAGGTTTCAAGGGTGTCACTTCCCGTTGGCACACTAAGAAATTGCCCCGTAAGACACACAAGGGTTTGCGTAAGGTTGCCTGTATTGGTGCCTGGCATCCTTCTCGTGTGTCCACCACTGTGGCACGTGCTGGTCAAAAGGGTTACCACCACCGTACCGAAATCAACAAGAAGATCTACCGTATTGGTGCCGGTATCCACACCAAGGATGGCAAGGTAATTATAAATTATTATCTTTGTTTTTTTAACGTTAATTGTATTCAATGCACTGATGATAAACTCATTAAGTTCCGACATCAAACATAATAAAACTTATTTTGATTAACCACATGATAATGCAAATGATAGGACTGATTTTTCAAAATAAAACTTGATTTTTTTATAACTTTGACATTTATTAATTCACATACTTTTGCTTTCCATTAAAGGTTATCAAGAACAACGCTTCCACTGAATACGATTTGACTGACAAATCCATCACCCCCATGGGTGGTTTCCCCCACTACGGTGAGGTTACCAACGATTTCGTCATGATCAAGGGTTGTTGTATCGGTTCCAAGAAACGTGTTCTTACTTTGCGTAAGACTTTGTTGAAGCACACCAAACGTGCTGCTTTGGAACAAATCAAACTCAAGTTCATCGATACCTCATCCAAGATGGGTCACGGTCGTTTCCAAACCCCTGCCGACAAATTGGCCTTCATGGGTCCCCTCAAGAAGGATCGCATCAAGGAAGAACAAGCCGCTGCCACCAGCGCTGCTGCTACCACCTCTGCTTAAATTGGTGTTTTCTTGTAAACTTCTTTTCATACATACATTGTTTTTATGTAATTTGGAGATTTGTTTTATCCATTTAAATTTTAATGGATGGACAAAGAATAAAGAAAATATTTTAATAATTAAGTAAAAATAAAATTTTCTTTTTATTTCTCCGGATTATTGCTGTGATAAAAAATATTTGATTAGTAGTTTGTATTGTATTTTTAGTTTTAGTTAAGAATAAATTATTTTTTATTTTAATTTGAAATGTGTGCATTATTTTGTTTAGGTATTTTTTATATAGAATTCTGGCAAAAGTTCAGAACAATTATTTTCTTTGCTGGAATAGTCAATAGCCTAGCTAGGCAGTTAGCGTTCCCTCTTCGATATAGTCTTGCAAATTAAATCACCGCAAGTTCCAAAAACTAATAAAAACTGTTTTTTTTATCGAAATAACAGTAATTTCAAACCTCTCCTGGTTTGAAATTACGGGTTATCTAAACCATCTTGACGGATCTGACCATAAATCTAGGTATATGGACATTCATGTTATAGAGCAAGTTAAGTCTAAATAAAATTTCCTTCATAACATTAACTTACATTATCAACAAACATATACCATACGAATATTTACACAATTTGCAATCAACTAATAAAAATAAACAAAATTTATTATATAGAAATTTAATACATTAAGCGGATTAAATGATATTTAAATTAATGTATTTTTTATTTCATCTAACCGTACATATTAACCTTTTATAATACAACTAATTATTTAATCTTTGTTGCTTTAGCATTAACATAAATTAGAGTTAAGTAAGTTAGTTTATTTCAGCACAGCTCTCAATTTAGCACATATCAACAAAATGAACTAGTTCACTGTTTCACATCAATAGCTCAGTTTGTTTTCAGATGACGCACTCAATAACTGAGCTATTGAATTAATAGAGTAAACTATGTAGTTAGTTTTAATAAGGGCTGAACTGATTTACACAACTCTAGCACAAGTTTAAAATAAAAATAGTTTTAAATTTTCTAGCTAACATCATTGTTGGCTAAAATTAATAGAGTATGAACCAGTATTTGGATCCTTTTGCATTTTGAAATTTGATGTTGATAAGCCAAAAGGTTTCAAAATCATATTGCCTAAATCTTTTAATTTATCCAACATTTCAGCTTTTAAACGTTCATTACGTTCTTCTATGATGGGAGGTAAACGGACCAATGCTTCACGTGCCTCATTTTGTCCAGGATCCAATTCGTAAACTTTTTTGTAATCCGCCAAAGCTTCATCCAATTTATCTTCATGTTCATATAATTTAGCGCGTCTACAAAAAAAATATATATTTTTAAATGTTTTTTTACGTCAATTAAAAAAACTTACCTTAACAAAGCCCTTACATATTCTGGCCATAATTCTATAGCTTTGCTACAATCATCTATGGCTGTTTTTTTCGATTCCAACTTGATTTTGGCTGCAGCTCTATTGCCATACAATACTGCTCTTTCTTTGGTCGCTTTAAGGGGACAAATCTTTAAGGCTTCTGTATACATATCGATAGCCTCTTCGGCTTGATTATTTTTAAATAATTCATTGGCTTTAAGTTTCATTTCATTGGCTTTTTCCTTGTTAGCTTCCAGCTCTTCCTCTGTCATTGTTTTTTCTTTCTCGGCCAATTCATTCTCATCGATTTCTTCATGTATATATTCCGGTTGTGAGTCATTTTCTGCCTTTTCCGTATTGCTGCCACTAGCAATGTTATCTGTTTTATCAGCAGCTTCATCATCCAGCTTTAGATTGCTTTGTTGTTTTATTATTTCGTCCACTATTTCAGCATTCGATTTTATGGTATCATCGGATGAGGAAGCCTTTGGTGGGTTTGTGCTACAAGTATTTGTTGTGGTATCATCACCTTCAGCATCTTGATATTCATTGTCACTGTCAACTATTTCTGTTATTTCGGGCATATTATATTGTTTTTATTTATAGGGAAATTACACGGGAATTACAAAAATTACTTCACTTTTTTTGTGTGTTCACAACTCACTTCTGACAATTTAGTTATGACATTTTGCAGCTTATTATTCTAGAAGTTATCGATTAGATCATACATAATAAAAACAAAAAACTATCATATCTAATTATTTAAAATGTTTTTTTTTTTTTTTAGAAAATATTTAAAAAATATATATTCTATATAAATAATAACTAGTAAATTTATATTATTTCTTATCATGAATTGTATTTACAAACACTACATGTATTTTAATGAAACTAATTTTATAAAAGCGTTATTATTTATAAACCATTAGCACCACTGAACAATGTTAACCCTAAAATGAACATGAAGGAGAAAAGGAATGGTATAACAAATCAGTTTTTATATCCAACATCCAAAAATGTTAAAATATTTGTCAAATATAACATTCTTAGTTGTTTGTTTTTGTGAAGTTATTTTGTTAAACCACCGATTTTTGCACTTTTTTATTTGATTATTTTTAATTAAGAGGTATTAACGCTTTAAATAATTACAATTACAAAATTTCAGTTTTGATGCAGTTCCTGGTTCTTTATAGTTCTGTTTTCAGCTCCACTTAAGTTCTAGTTGTGTGAAATAAATAAATTCTGATTAACTTCTAGGTCACTTCTTGTTTTATTGTCAGTTTTAATTCAATTCTTTACATACCCATTTGAGAAGCATAGCTTTAGGCGTTTGCCACTATAAAAAAATAAGATATTTGAAGTGCATTATCTAGTCTACATTACTCTCTTATGGGTTAATTCATGAGTCACTCTGTAGCAAGACGATTTCATTTCAGAAATTAACACAACACGTTTTATAAAATAAAACAAATATTACATCTTAATAATATTCAATGGAAATCTCTATAAACTTAACTGATTTTATATTGGAAAAATACTCTGAATGTAAAGTTCCTGAACAAACACTGGACGTCAGTTTTCAAACGGAAACAAAGGTAATTGTGGCATTTAAGTTAAGACACACTGCAAACTATTTACTCTAAATATTTTTCGAGATCCGGTAAATGTTTTAATAAAACTTTATTAAACGGTTATTTTTTCAAAGATTTTAGATTCAGAAAATGGACAGTTAAAATGTAAAGGTTTAATATTTCCCTTTTCACGTACAACTTTAAAAAATGTGGCCATTAAACATTCCAAGATTTTGGTGGATTCTAAAAATGATTCCTTGCAATCAAAAGAAATAAGAGAAATAATATTGGATGTAAAGGTAAGTTTATTATTTATTTTTGTATAATAAATTATCTTTAGTTATAAAAAAAAAAAAATTAAAGGATTTCCAGGAATTAGAATTCCAACCTGGCGATACTGTTGGTATATTACCATATAATAACGAAAACAATGTTAATGAACTCCTACAACTTTTGGATTTAACAGATAAAGCTGATACCATATGTAGTCTAAAACTTTCAACCAAATGCACAAAGAAATCAGCTAAAGTTCCAGTGTTTATACCCACAACCACTACACCAAGAGAAATTTTACGCGACTGTCTAAACTTGAAAACTATATTGAAAAAAACGTTTTTAACAAGTTTAGCTGAATATTGTCTTGACACTGAAGAGAAGAAATTTTTAAAATGTTTAGCTTCGAAAGAGGGTTCTTCATTCTACAATGAACTTATAATGGAAAAAGGTTTAAGCCTTGTAGATATATTAAGAATTTGTCCATCATGTAAGCCACCATTTAGTTTAATATTAGAAAATTTGACAAGACTACTGCCCCGACCATATTCCATAGCAAATAGTCCACTAAAATCCTCTAATGAAATAACTTTAATATTCTCTACACTCGACAATAATCCTGGTGTTACAACTCAAATGTTAAAAGACATAACTTCTTGCAGCAAATCATCCAAGCCATCACTACTAATGTATTTAAGAGAACCCAATGCTTTTCGTTATACCGAAGAAAGCTATGAAGAAAATCAAATATTAATTGCTATAGGTACGGGATTAGCACCATTCTTAGGTTTTCTCCAGCATAAACAACATTTGATGCAAAAGGAAGGTAAACAAAATCCTGGTACAACATGGTTATTTGTGGGTAGTACCAATGATAAGACGGTTATACATCGAGAGGAATTATTAGATTGGAAATCTAAAAATGTTTTAAATAAATTTATTGAGTCTCATTCTCGTATTCCTACTGCCCCCTATCATTATGTACAAGAAGCTCTGGAGGCTAATGCACATGATTTGGTAGAATTATTAATGAAACCAGAAACTATTGTTTATCTGTGTGCCGATGGTGGTCAAATTTCAAAATCTATTGAAAAATCTTTACTACACATATTGTGCAAAGAATTGTCTTTAAGCGATCAGGAGTCTGTGGAAATGTTAAAAGATTTTAAGACTAAAAGAAAATATCGTGAGGATATATGGTTGTAAAATTGAAAAAGATAATGGAGAACTTAAAGGGGATATGTTCTACACTGTGATAAGAGATATGAAATTTAATGGTAGCAGATTTTATATATTCATAATTCTTTTATTGTTAAAAAATAAAAATATAACTGAAAAATTTTTTGTTTTTGTGTACTGTTATTTTTTTAGTAAGAATTTTTAAATTTGGCAAAACGACCTCCTTTCGTTATGAAAATGTACAAATGTTTATTAAAACTTTGAATACTATTTTGAACCTCAAGAAAACGTCTAAAATCGTTAAATTTCCCGAGAAAGCACAAATATATTGAATCAATTAAATAATCTTTAATAGCTAAAGCAAATATTGTTAAAATCTTTGATCACACAAATTTCCACAAAATCGATTTTTTTTTAATTTATAATTTTCAAAGAAAAATTAAGCCCCAAAGGCCAAATATAGTTATATATGTTTTTAATATAAAAATAAAAAATCTTGGTTATATGAAAGATAAAGGAAGAATAATTAAAATATGTCATAACTTAAATTCTTCCAAAAATTGATATTGTATATAAAAAAATTCTTTATATCTTGGTTAAGACAGATTAAACATAATTAAAATTTGTATTCATTCGAAATTAACCTCAAAATTCGATTTTTATATAAAAAACATATCATGTTTAAATAATTCAAATTTGTAATCACTCAAATTTATTCTTAAAACTACATTTCTATATGAAAAAATCTGAAATAATTCCATAACATAATAACTTTACTTGAAAACTATATCTTATCTAAATAATACTTAGAATATATGATCTCCAAAAATCGCTATTTATGTAAAAATAAATACCATTTTTTTCATAAACTTCGCAATTTTGGTAATGTACTGAACTTATTTTTTTTTTTTTAAATCATGCTATTTAAATTTAATTTGTATTTCCACTGATTACAAAGTTACATGAAATCTTAAAAAGTAGCAAAATTTATTTTTCCCCTTTTTATCTCCAAATGGTCCGATTATTTTTGTCACAATAACAAAAAGTATCTCCAAATGGGTCGATTATTTTTGGTCAGAATATCAAAAATTACAAAATTTGTTTGTTTAAGAGATACAATATGATTGATTTTACTTTTACCTCTTAAAGATTTGAAATTTATAGGATCTATTCATTCAAATTTCAACATTATTAGTAATTTTTACACATTTTATCTCCAAATGGATCTAATTTTAATAAAGTACTAAATAAATGTCAAGCTATTTTCTAAATGACAGAATGTACAAAATATGTTTTGAGTCATTCTTGGTATGGACGATTTTTATACTACCGATATTTTACATCTGAACATTTGAATTACAAAATTCCTATCTTATCAGATCTCTTTTTTCGAAGTTATCGGTCGGAATTTTGTTAAACTATGTCAACAAGTTTCAGACTTTGGGATTATAAGTTAGAGAGTGTCATTAAATTTTGCTCTTTTATGTCTAAATGTAGATTAGAAATAGGTTAATACAAACAAAATTACTTACTGTTCCCTTAAAAATACTAACCGTCTTATTCATAATAATATTCTATTATAGGTTTATAGAACAAAATAGTTATTAAACAGTTTCGGCTTTATAAACCTTTGATAAAAATGTATTATTCATAATAATTTGTCTAAATGTAGATTAGAAATAGGTTAATACAAACAAAATTACTTACCGTACCCTTTTAAATACTAAAAATACAAAATTGTATGTTTAACATCCTAGGTCATAGAAAACATAGAAGCGAAAAAAACAGAACAAAGTTAATATGTAATAACAATTTGGAACATTATAATGAAATTCTGTCAAGATCACAGTGCATAATGCATTATTTAAAACATTATTTCGACAAGACTGATCCTCCCAAGTGTGAACAGTGTAACTTACAATATACCATTTTTTTATGCAATGTTAAAGGTTCAAGGCAGATCTGCCATTAGAGGAACTACTTGACTCTAATACGGAGAATAACCTATAGATTATTAAGAGAAGCTTAGAAAGGCTCAATGTTTGGTACATGAAAGGACAAATTTCTATTATCCATATAATTTGTCTCCATATTCGTGACAGACTTTGGTATCGTGTGTCTTTATGGGAAAAATTGTCCATGAAAATTTTATTCTATGGAACTTACTGCCTTGCCATGTAATCAACTTTCTCATAAAATGAAATTCCAACCCATACTATATGAAGTTTCATAATAAAGGAATCCTCAATCATACGATGAATATCATGTACCAAAAAGTTCATATATTGCCTGTGTTGAATAAATGTAAATGTGTATGTTTGTATCATATTTAACAACTCATAGTATTATTTGCATACAACACCTACACATCCAAATAAATGCACTCGCGAAATAACCTTTTTCTAAATAAAACAACAACTTCTACGCACACGTTGCGAATAATAGATTTTTGACAATTGACTTAGGGTTTCGCTTTTATGTGTTCCATGTATACGATGGTTCCATTAGAAAATTAAAAATAATAAAAAAAGAAAATAATCAACAAAATATGTTTAAAAATAACGAATATATTTAACAAAAAGAAAAAAGTATATGCTTACAACTCATAGAATTTTGATTTAAACGAAAAATAAGGCATATTTTTTTAAAGTGTATTTAAAAAAATAAAATAAAATTAAAAATTTTATAATAAAATTAAATAAAATATACAAAATTTATATATATATAAAAATATATATTCATAAAAAATATAAAAATTGCAAAAAAATAATCTATAATCTGTTGTTTTATATAAATGATTTTTATTACTTTTCAAACTCTTTCATTTTTATTATGTTTTTTTTTTTTTTTTTGTTGTCATTAAGTTTTTATGATTACTATACATAAGTAAAATATAAACGGAATATATTTTGTAATACAGACAGTTTTCATGTAACAGGCTTTTAAGTTTGTTATTTAATCATCCATTTTTTGTTTTTTGTAATATAATTAATATTTTCTACATTTAAAGATATGACCATTTAAAATTGTTTAATTTATGTATAAAAAAATGTAGTTTATTACTATTTTTTGTTTGTTTTTGCTTTTGTTTCATTTTAAATACAGGTGGTTATTTTAAAAATATTGTATAACTAATTAATTCATCATGTTAAAGAAAATTTTTATTGATTTTTTTCGGGGATATTAATTTTTTTTATATATAATTTATTAAGAATATCAGTAACAATACTGGGTATTTTAGAAATTTATTTCGTTGCTGAGATAAAGAGAAAAAACATTTCTATTTTTCTATTTATTTTTTAAAGTTTTAAAGAGGTTTTAAGGTAAAAAATATTTTTTTTATTTTTTTAAATAATTTTACTATATATTACATATATTTGTTTAAAAAAATTAGCTTTAATTGTAAATGTTTTTGAATAACTATATATCATTTCTTTTTTTTTTATTGAATAAAGCCAAAATGCTAAATTTTCTTTAATTAATATTTAAATTAGTTTTTTTTTTTATTTTTTACAGGGCACTTAAAAATTTCTTTAAATTCTAAAAAAATTATGGGAAAAATTGTTAAAACTTTGTAATTTTATTTTGTTATAATATTTAAACTAGTAGGTATATTTTTGTAAAAAAAAAAACTTGGCATTTTTTTCAATGTTTTAAAATTGTGCGCAAATTAATTGCTAACATTTTTTTCGGTTGTAGTTTTTTTAAATATATATATTTTTTTTAATAATCATTAAGCATATTTTTTTTAGTTAATAATATAGTATATTGTATTATATTATATATATTTTGTGTAATAATTTACAGCTTTTATCATATGTATTATTGAATATAAAGAGGGGGAAGGGGGGGTAAGATAACAGTCTACTTTTCACTTGATATTTCTTATAAAATACATTAAAAATTGCATTAAAATTGTTTTAACTAATACCAACTGGATTTATTTTTCAACATAATCATTGTATATTTACACAAACATAAGAAAACTGTTTGTAAACTTGCGTTTAAGTAAAATAAAAATGGTAAATTTCGAAAAGTTATCGAAAAGTCTCTCTATTTCTAAAAGTCACTCGAACGAGGAAAGAAAACACAATAGCAAAATCAAATTCCTATATATCAAACTACTAGGAACACAATTTCCCAAAGCAATCACTTTAGTTTTAACTGACTATATATTTTTTTAATAAGAATTACCCATAACCTTTCTCGACATCTTTACTTAAAGGTACTATTTAAATTAAGAATTTTTGATTATTTTTAGCAATGAATTCATAAAACAAAATCCTTTATAAATTTTCCACATTTTATTATTTTCTTTTGTCTATATATTTTTCTTCTTTGTATTTGAAAATAAATTTACTCAGAGAATAAAACGAAAAGCGTAAGAAAAGCCTCCAAATTTACTGGAATTTCTGTCTCGGATTTTATGGCAAATATTAGTCAAATCCATGCCCATTTATGGTTCTAACCATATATATATGAAGTACGAAAATCGGCTCAAAAACATCTAAACCTAAGAATGTATTAATAAAGTTTTTCATTGAAAATAAAAGGAATTCTTATACAAGTGAGTAACATACATATGTCTATATAAATCTCTGATTTTAAGCGAAAAATGTTCAATTTATTAATAAGTATAAGAAATCGTTTGTAAAGCTGCAATTTTAAAGTTATGTTTATACATTTTCTAAGAAAATATTAACTTATTTTCGTTATTAAACAATTAATTTCTAAAAATGTAGAGACCGTTTTATAAAGGATGTGTCCTTTGTTCGTGTAGTTAAAAGAATCTTATAGCCAGTTTTTAATTAGAACTCTTCCATTCGATCTTATCGAAATTTCCAATTTTATATAAAATCAAGAGTTTATCTATTACCACCAAAATTTGGGGGTGGGGGATCTTAATTATAACAATATTTCATAGAAGTAGAAGAACTTGATCTTACAGCCCGATTCCTTTTTGCTTTTACGGCATTCAGTTAAAAATATTACATTCTTATTTGCATAGTTTTTGTTTTATATTTTCTTGATTTGTTTTTAAAATATTGTTATTCCCAATATGTTTCTTAAAAAATCCTTAACATTTTTAACAAAAATTGCTCGCGCATTTAAAAAAAATATATATGAATTTAATGTAATTTGACGTGTAAAGAATAATGTGGTGGTTCTTTACACGTCAAAAAGTAAGTCTGTATGGCTAACAGTCTAAAGTTACCCAAAGTTGAATAGGTCTGCTTGCCTAAAATTGTCCGAATTCATCTAAACACATAAAAATATTGCGTAGACTAACGTTTTGGCTTATATTGAATAGTCAGATGGATAAATCTATTATATATAAATGCAAGTTTAGAAAGATTTTCTATTATATGCTTGTGTAATTATTATCAATACTTTCTAATTCCATTCTAAATTTATTAGAGCTGTATGTAAATTAGAGTGCCATAGATTTTTGAAAACTGCTATAAATTGTCATTTTGTAACTATATAATTTTTATTTGCAAAATAAATATTATTTTACTAAATAGGATGTATTTTGTTTTTAAATTAATAATCCTATTAAAAGCTCAAATGAATTTTATTGAAAACAAGTAATACAAAAACTATAAAGCGAAAAGAACTATCAAACAATAACAAAATTTTTGTAAATAAAGAAAATTATTTATACCACTTAAGTGAGAAAAAACATTTTATCAATTAAAATCTATTAGCTGTTCAATAAATAGACTAACATTTTAATTTATTTTCTTCAATATTTATTGAACAACAATAACTATGTTCATGTGCTATTTAAGTTTATGAAATATTCAAAAATTTTTTAACTTTAAAGCCCTTTGATTTAACATTAAAGGATTCTTCTTCCCATTAAGAACAAATAATTGCAAAAATATATAATATTTACTTTGAAATTTAGATTTAAGACTAAATAGAAAGAAACAAATAAAGTGGCATGAAACTTAGGTCCT
>JACGTJ010002324.1:17407-29734 GCA_014858695.1 Chrysomya rufifacies | reverse complement strand
CTGAACTAGAACTGTACTAGAACTGATCTAGGACTAAACTGATCTAGGACTAAACTAGATCTGGGCTAGAACTGAACTTAAACTGAATTAGAACTGAACTGAACTATTTGTAATCCGTGCTTATTTCCAACATAAACGTTCTTGACGAAATATTGATTGCAAAAGTTAAGCTTCATTATAAGTCTTAATGGGTTAATATTATTTTGCTTTGGAACAAAAGTTTTGTACTGGCAACAATAATTTAAGTTTATACACCATAGCATACAACAACAATACATCTGTATATGTATACAAGATGACGATAATACACTCCTTCAAAACAATTGTTGGTTGTTTTGATGATATTTATATTACATACATATGTACATGTTGTCTTATTGTCTTTTTTTATATAATAACATACTTACGTATACACTCCGATATTGTAACCATAAACTATATAGTAAAAATAACTACAAACACCGATAACAATATTTATTTCTACAAATATACATCTATAGATATGTATGTATGAATGTATATACATACATGCTAAAGAAAGAAAAAAATAGTAAAGAATATAGAAAAAAAACAACAACATGAACAAATCGTTAATGCATACTTACAAACTTACATTTGCTTACAACAGCAACAAAAATAATAATGTTAATACCCCCCAATAGAAGAAAAAAGAAACATACAAATATTCACTCACATACTCCCAGAAAACACCAACAACAACAATAAAATATTAAACAAGACGAAGAAAAAAAAAGAAACAAGAAAACATGAACATCTACTACAACAACAAGCAATAACAGCCATTTTTCTAGTTGTTAAGTTAATTTTTTCATGTTTTTCTTATTGTTTTTGTTGTTGCTATATTTACGAAAGCTGTTTGTTGAAGTGTATGTATGTGTGTAGATTTGCTACCAATACTGTTTACTACCACCAACAAAAACATCACACCACTAACAATGTGAACATATGAAAAATGAAAAAAAGAAGGCACACAAAAACAAACAACAACAACACGAACAAAACACTCTTTTAAAACAAACAGTCAGTCGGTCATAATGTTCGCGCTTATTCGCTCACACCAATCTCGAGCATGTTGACAATATGAATGCATCTTATTCATTCGTTATTACAACAACGCCCTATACAATTCTCTGCTTTTGGATGTTACTCATAATGTTGTTGTTTTCGTTGTTATTTTTCTGACTACAATGATGATGTTGTTGATGAGTGTAAGTAGTAGTTGTTGTATTAGTATTTAATTTTTTGTTTTTTTTTTTAGTTTTGGTGAATTTTCAAAGAGGTGGGTTGTGTGGTGTGATATTCCTTGAGTTTGTTTGTATGTTTTATGGTGAATTTCTTTTAGGAAAAGTAGAATGATTGGATTGCATGAATTCGAAGGGTTTTTTTCTTGGTTTTTTTTTTAATTAAAAGATTGAGAAAATTAAGAAAAATACAATACATAAACAACAAAAAATTTTGTTCTAATGTTATTTGTTGTCGGTTTAATTTCATACGATATGGGTTGTTGAAATACTTTTTAATTGAAATTTTTGAATTCGTTAAATTGCGTTTCTATTAAGATATTTTTTTTTTATATGTTTTTCGATAAATTCAAATTAAATTTTGAAAATTATTTTAGTGGGATGTGGTTTATGTTTGCGTGTATTCATGTAAGATATAACATTTCTATTTTATTATATATTTAAGATCTTTAATGATAGATATGAATTGTTTATGATCAGGCGAATCCTTTATGTTTATTAATTCGTAGGTTTTCAGGTTGGCTTACGAAATTCAGGAGCCATGAAGTAGAATCTATATGACTCTTTTTCAACGGGATCATACAACTCGTTAGAAGTGATGTTCATTGTTGATTAGTAGTGTTGTTTTATGTATTACATCCATTGAGTAGTAAGTAGATAACTTAAATTTAACACTTAAAATCTCGTTGAGGTGGTACTCTAGTATATAATGACCCATAAATTTATATATTTTCATTGCCAGGGCTGGACATTAGCATTAAAGTTGAAAGACAATTTCTTATTTATCTGAAATTTTACCACTTCGAAGTTGTACATTACTGTTACGGCTAGTCTACTTGTGAGCCTGGTTAGCAGCCAATGTCCTTTTAGGGTAGACAACAAATTCGAAATGTTCTTGCGCCAGAGGTTTAGGAGTTGCATTGAGTGTTTCAAACTATAGGAAGGACAGATCATTTTCAATAACTTATAGGTGTCAAGATCACACCAACTATGTTCAAATTTTAAAAGAAAAGAAATGGAAGTTGTTCATTTTGATACTAAGTTGTTCCGTTGATACTAAGAGTAGTTTCAAATCTGGTAAGTACACCACCGCCAGTTCATTGTCAAAGTGGTGTGTATAAGCAGAAAGTTAAGGTTATGTTCGATATTTGTTTTAGCTGATTTAGCTTTTCAGAGAGAGATTTTAAAGGCATTAACAAACATATCATAGATTTGCTCGTAATGATGTTAGCATTTCATTTATTTTTTTTAAGATTTTCTAATTCTAAATAAATATACTATAAAGATTATGGAACATAGGAAAGATATTTAGCTAACTAAGAGTTAAGGTCTCTTAACTTTAAATATCTCAAATGTGTTCTCTTTTATTAGTATGTTCGGGTATATGATAACTTTAAAGGAATACGTTTGCAAGATCACATTTTGAAATCATGATAACTTTTAAGAGACAAGTTTAAAATTTGATTAAAATTTAAGTGAGCTTAAAGTAAGAAAGAAAATATATATGCTAATCTTATGATTTTATTTGTTTATGAAGCTTTCGGAGATTTTTGAATATATGTATATAGATATAAATTGTTGGTGAAATAAATTAACCAAAGCCTTTGAAACATTTTAGCTTTTAAGTGATAAGATTACATTTTAAAAGCTTAGTAATCTGCTGCTGGCTTGCTATTATTAGTAAAGTAAGAGAGAAAATTCAACTAAAGTTGTTACTTTTATTATGAAATTAACTGAAATCCCGGATATGTAATAACATTTAAATGTCATGATCATAAGATCATACTTTGAAATGATATTAACTTTTAAGTGACAAGATCTCACTTTGAAATCTTTAAAATTTTATAATTCTTTGCTACTTTGAAGATTGATTTCATTATTTTCGTATAAGCTTAAAAGTTCTTCTCAAATTTATTGAATATTTAATATAAAATGAAATTATACACAACAATCTCAAGACTTCTTATGGGAATGTTGGATTGTATCAACCAATTAGAACTATCAATAACTTTGTTTCAATCTTGTCAAATTTGTTGATTTTAATTAAAGAATTACAAGAATTTGCGCCCTTGCTTAAGAATAGGTTTTGGTTGAAATGATCACTTACTCTCTGCGGCTCATTGTTATCCCCCAGTTTCCTTGCTTTTCTTACTAAAATAAAGGAAGGACTGAATTGTTACACACAAAACTGTAGAAGTCAAAGTGAAGTTTATAATGGCAGTGATCCTTAGATAAAACATATAGAGAAACTTTTTAATAGGAAATCCTTTGATCATGTTGATTTTCTTATATTGAAACAAAATTTCAGAAAAAAATTGTAAATATTTGAACCATTTCTAATTAATCTTAAGAACTGTTAAGACTGCTTTCATGTTGTTCATTTTTTTATTTTAATTAATTATAGGAAATACCTGAAAAAATATTTTAATTAACTCAAAACTTTTAACTAATATTTCAGTCATTGCGATCATCATTTACTCCCTATAAATAGAAAATCTTATATTTTTCAATTTCCTATGTATGTTAAACTAATTACCTTTGAACCATTTCAATCATATACTCTAATTTTGTTTCCAGAAAAAAAAGAGAATAAAATCGCAAAAAATCCAAATTTGTTTAAAACAAATCTGAACAGACATTTAGTTTTTTTAGGCTAAAAAACAGGCGGGTTAGGCCGACTGGCAATGTATGTATGTAAGTATGTATGTAGATGTTAGACAGCCAGTCAGTCAAGCAATGAAACAACATAACAATTCAGTCAGTGATACAGCCAGCTAACTCGCTCTCTATAGCCAGCCCGCCATCCAACCAGCCAGCCAGCCATTGAGTTCAAGCATGAATGAACATTATGAAACAAAACGTATTTAGCACACAAACATACATACAAACATATGTATTAACAAATGTATCTAGTACTAGTAGTTAAAATATTATACCTTGTACAAGCCAAAAACCTCAAAAACAAAAATAATCAAAGTATCAAATAGAAAGAAATGTTAAAGACAAAAAAAACAAAACACAAGAAGAAATATGAAAAAAAAAAAATAATGTATAGCTCATATTTAAACATTTGTTATTGTAAAAGATACACTTAAACACCACCACTTAATATAAAACAATCTACAAGATACAAATTATAAAACATTTAATGCTCAATCTTATAAATACTCTCTTTTCTCTTTAAAACTCTCTATGTTTGTTTCATTGAAACAAGAAAAATAAACACATGTAAATATTTGTATGAGTGTTTGTGTGTGTGTGTGTGTGTTTATACTCATTCTCTCTAGAAACACTTTGGGGATTTTACTATATTTTAGTACCATAATTGCGGTACAGAAAAAAGTACTTTTTTTTTCTTTATTAAAGCCGTTGGTAAAATGCATTTTGTTTTTATTTGTAACGGAACTTTAGCACGAGTTTGTTAATAATGATGTTGTTTTAATGATCATTATGTCGCTTTGGTTGCAGGATCTTTAGGAAAGCGGAAGTGCTTTAAACCGAAGTCTTGTGTTTTAATAAAGGAATTTATATTCTATGGGAAATTTTTAGTATTAGGTTAATACTATGATGTGTTAATCATGATCTTAAAGGTAAAATTTTTTAGGAATATTTTAGAATTCCAAGGCTTTGAAATTACAGATTTCTATACCGACGGCAATATAAATTTATAGTGAGTAATCTTTAATAATATTGAAATATAAGTTTTTCTCAACATTTTAAAGAATATTGAAGTTTTTCATATGAAATCCCGACAACCTGAAATGTCAACAAACTTAATTTATTTTGCTTAATTATCCTGTCTTAATTGCAGAAGCGATGATTTGTTATCAAAATAGATTTACTGAATTATTTCCATACAAAATTTTATATTACTCTTCCTGAACAAAACAAATTTTTGTTTTCAATCAAACTCTCTCTTTTCCAACACCGTGAAAGTTTCCGAATATAGAAGACATTTGTCCATATTTCGGCAACAAATGGAAGTTTGGAACGGCAAGCATATTATTTGGATTCTAGGTTTAAAGCAGAAGCGCTCAATCTTTGTTAATCGAATATGTGAGAACGTAACGAGACATTAAAGATATTACACGGAGTCTTTCTCATTCAAACAGCTAATACATTATTAAGTTATACGTAAATTTTCACCTAAAAACCTGTGCACTTATAAGGAAATCTGGGGAATACTGAGATCTCCAAATCATTAGAAAATATGACAGAGTCCAGAGGCAGTTCCTTTCTTTGAACCATCTGTAATTGTATTTCAACATAAATAAGCTGTTCTTCTATAGATGTAAATCTAGTCACAAAAGTTCTACAAAATCTTGGCAACAAGTTCCCTTCAATCATATTCTATCGTACTCAATATTATATACGACGTGGTTGTGCCTCAGTTAGCATTGTTGTAACATTATATAAATTTGAAAACTTGTGCACCAATAAGGGAACCTGATAGATATTGAGTGTCCAAGTCATTAGAGAATACCCAAAGTCTGCGGCTGTTTCTATCATTGAATCATCCGTAATTGTATTACAACCTTGTCCAAAGAAAATAAGTTGCTATTCATGATGAAAATCTAATCACAAAAGATCTGTCAAATCTTAACATCATTCCCCTTGAATCATATTCGAACCGTCCAAGACACTCAATACAATATCATGTCCAACGTGGTCGTGTCTCAGTTGGACCGACTCTTTTAGACTTGATGGTGTATTTAGGAAACAGTAGCAATGTCCGGTCTATTTGTTATTTAAAAATTGACTGGTAGTGCTAGATATTGTATGAACTCTATTCTACAGATTATGCTTTTCAAACAAAGAGAGTCTGAAGTCTAGGCCTTTATTCTTTTGATATAAAAATGTCAAAAATCTAATGACTTTTAACATGGATCGAAAATAGTATGTTAAGTTTCACGAAGATAAGTTCGATAACTGACCAGTATTTATATAGTAAAATATAAAATTTTAATTTTGACTTTTTAGTGGTATTTAAAACCATTCAATTTTATTAGAGCTGGTCCATAATTAACCATAGTCCACCAACCTTAAAAGTTTTTGTACTTTAAACTCTTTATATATGATGGTTGTTCACTTCCGAGATAAAGTTGAAATGGGATTGATATGGAACGTATCATTAAGGCAATATTTTGGGTAAAAGAATCCAAAACTTGAGTTTGAATTCGTTAACGTTTTTGTGTCCATACCTAGGTTTGCTTTTTCGGATGACATACTCTATAAATGAGCTTTTGAATTGATGAAGCGAACAAGTTCTCTGAGCATTTCTTAGCTTAACTGAGCGCACCCAACTCTATAGAAAATCTAAATACTTTTGGTTTTTCATTCAATTTCGCGATCTCTTTGTGGTGTGTTTAAGGATCCCTGATGGTTAGAGGAAACCCGATTTAAGAATCCTTGGAATTCCACATTTTCTTGCAATTTTTTTCTTTATTAGCTTAGCAATATTATCTCTTCCTTGTAACCGCTTTGGGGGTGTGATTACAATTCCAATTTCGCGAACTCTTTGGGGTTTGTTGAGGGAAACCTTGTGCTTTGAGAAATCGCAATCTAAGAATACTTAGATCGGGATTTACTTAGATCTTTCTATGTTTCTTTTTTCTTTATTTGAGTGATCTTAAGACAAGTCTGTTGACCATTAAAAAGATTTTGCCATAAGTCCCAAATTGTGTACCCCAAAATTTGTTTACCAAAAATCCCCCTTTTGTATACATAAAACAATTTGTGAAATGCATATGCTCTTTGTTTACCTTTACTCTCTTTTATTACGATTTTGTTTTTTTACTCAAACTTTTCTTTTAGTTCTATAACAAAAACACTTGCCTGCTGCTCTCACTCTTTGCTAACACTTTGCTAGGAATAAAATTATTGTATCTCTATAAAGTTATTTACATGGTATTAGTTAGTATCTGTGTTTTATTTTTTTTTTTTATATTATAATATTTGAGTTGTTCTTAAAGTAGTTGCTGTTATTAAGATTGTTGGTTGCTATTTTATATTGTTAAGTCGTCACAACAAATGTATATTTGACCATCATTATTATCATCATCGTCATCATTGTCAGCATAACATCATTATCATGATTATTATTATTGTTGTTAGTCTTTACTAGCTATAGTTTATATGTATTTAGCTGTTTAACTAGCTAGAAATTGTAGCTAGCTTTAGCTTTTTTTGTTTTTGTTTTTTTGGTTAGTTGTATTATAAATATTTTAATGTAGTAGAAGTCTAGCTGTTTGTCAGTTTGTTTGTTTGACTGACTGTTGTGATATTGTACTCATGTTTTATTATAAAATTTTTGAGTATCTGTGTGTTGTATTTTAAAAGGAACAAAAAAAAAGTATCTGTAAATAGGTATGTGTAGAGGTGGTTATAAAAGAGACAGAGAGAGAGAATTTTATAGAATGTGTGTAATATTGTGCTATTGAGAAACATTTGAAAATAGTTGCAATAGTAGTGGTAGTTTATTATTATTAGTAGTAGCAGTTGTAGTGGTAGTATATACGTTTTTTTTTTGTTCTCTGTTTTGTTTTTGTATTTATAATTTTGTGTTTCTACTCATTTTATTGTTGTTGTACATGTTTAAGCAAGAAATACAAAACGAAAAAGAAAAAAACAAATAAGCAATATGTATGTATGTATGGGAGAGTGTGTATAGATGTTTTTTGCTGCCAATGCTGTTATTGTTGCTGCTATTATTGTTGTTGTTGTTGTTGGTGTTGTGTGTTGTGTCGTGTTTGTCGTGTAATTCCCATTTGTTGTACACCACCACTTTGTACATGCTCAAGTAACCCATGTTAGTCTACTTTTGACTGTTACGCAGATTGTTCGTTCGTGTCGTCCGTTTGTTTTTTCCCTTCAGAAAGCAAGAAAAAAAATATATATATTTTTTTATTATTATTATTAGTATTGCATTGTATTCGACTCGATTCTTGGGCCGTTTTTAAAGAAGAAAAATAATAAAGAAAGAAAAATCTTACGTTCGCACAATCTTTTTTTTTAAACAAGAAAAATTTTACGTTTTGTAAGAAATCCAGCTAAAGCAACTACCGTCGTTTATGGATTTGGGATTTAAGTGAAATTTTTTTATGAAAAAAATTTAAAAAAAATTTATAAATTTTTAAAAAAGTGTTAATTAAAAAGAAAGAGGAAAAAAATTCTTAACCAAAGATTAAAAAACGCAATAAAAATTTTTGAAAATTTAAAAAAAAAAGAAAGAATTAATTGAAAATTTTAACAAAAATTTGCCGCCGGTATTTACCTCCCCCAAAAAAGTGCTTTTTGAAAAAAAGAAAAGAAAATGTTTTTATAAAAAAAAATATTTGTTAAATAAAACAAAATCTCAAGGATTTTTATTTGTTTAATAAAATCCTTTACTAATAAAAAGCAATTTATTGAAAAAAATTGTTAAAAAATACAAAAAAAGAAAGTTTTATAAAAATTAAAAAAAAAAAATAATTGTTTAACAATTTTTGTTTGTTGGTGTGTAAACTTTATATTAAATGACAGTGCACAGTAATGATAGTGGTGTGTGTTTAGTAATGGTGTGTATTCATTTCCTTATATTTCTTAAATATTTTAAAAATTTTAAAAAATTTTTGTTAATAAAACCTAGAGACAGAAACAAAAAAAATTTGAAATGGTATAGAAAAACTGATTTCCTTGAATTTGATATTTGAAAATGTGAACAAATCTAGAGAATAGCAAACGCAAGCTTTAAAAAAACAAGCTTTAAAAGCTTTAAAGTCTTAAATGTTAAGCAAAATTTTTTGGGATTATTAAGCGAAAACTAAGACAATTTGATAAAATTATAGGTTATTACAAAATTTTAGCAAATTCAGTGTTCGTTTTAAAAAGCTTAAGGGAAAAAAGTTTAAACAAAACTTTTCCGCCAGATTTGATTTAACTAAAAACAAAAGATTTTTCCACAATTTTGCAAGAAAATCATTAATTTGCATAAATAACTTTAAGCAGTAAATGAAGTCTAAATGAAATCTTAGATTCAGTTACAAGTTCCTGTTACTCAATGTTGTCAATGTTTTCGGTTTTCAAGTTAATTTTCTAACATTTAGATTAAGAAAATGTTGTGCCTTTTTGAATTTTCCGTTTATTTTCACAACATTACTTTAGCAAATTCAAAAATTTAACAACTTTAAAGCTCTTTAAGCTTTAAAGTTTTTTTTTTTTAATTAAAAAATTTGATTATAACATAAAAGATTTAGAAAATGTTGTAGCTTTTTCGAGTGCCCATTTATTACCAAGCATTACTTTAACCAAATTCTAAAATTTTACAACTTTAAAGCTCTTTAAGCTTTAAAGTACAAATCACAAAGCAAAAAGCTTTTAAGCTTAAAATTAGTTATATTCAAAAGATTTTAAATAATTGAAAACAAAAGTCTTAGAAACAAACATGATTAATTAATAAAGGAAATTGAATTTCACTGTAACCAACAACAATTTCGATTTTTCTCAAAAATTTTTGGCAATTTCTTTGAAAAAAATTGTATTTGAAAAAAAATTTTGTTAAAAAGAAAAATTTTATAAAAATTTTTATTTAATCATGATTAAATTTTAAAATTTAATAAAACATCAATAATTTAAACAGGTTTCTTTATAAAATTTTTAATATAAATATATCTGTAGCATACCTTTAAGGCGCAAAATAGCTTTTTGTCCCACAAACTTCATCAACTTTGGTTTAGACTAGAGCAAAAATCTTAAAGATAATTTTAATAAAACTTTAAAATTTTATAAAATTGATACTGAATAATTATTTCTATTTAATAATGTTTCAAAAAAATCGACATTTTTCTTGACAAAATCTAGAGTATTTTAAAAAAATTAAAAAAAAAAAAAATTTTCTGAATTATTTCCAAAATTTTTACAAATCATTAAGAAATTTTGTTTAAAATATAAATATCTACTAATAATAATCCTTAACTTCTAAACCTTGAACTTTAAACAAAATATTGAACTTTAATAGCATAATTTTAGGCTTTTAAAAGGCTTGAATCAAAAAACTTAAAAAAATGCTTTCCTATTTTCAAAATTAGTAAAACATTTCAGTTTCTTTTTTTTGTTTAATCTTAATGACTTTGTTTAAATTTTCTTTTTTCTTAGATTATTAAAAAAATCTTTTTCATTTAATTCTCAACAAGAGTTTGGCATAAAATTGAAAGCATAGTTTTGGGGGTTGCTTTTGAAAAGGGTATTAGGAGCTGGATTATGTGTGTTTAAAAAATTTTGCTAATTCGATATTATCTTCTAGTGAAATGAAGATTTGGTTTTATGAAATTCTTTGAAATTTACAGGGTTTCACCTAAAACTTTCCAAACAAACAACAAAAGAAACTTAGCGCTCAAAAATCTTACCTTAATCTAAATTTGTTTAGAAGAAATGAATTTGAACTGTTGATATCCAAAGAAATTAATGAAAATAACTTAAAGTTTGTTAATAATTCAAATAATTTGTAATCTTTTTAAAAACTTTAAATTTTTGAATAAAAATTTTAAAATTAACAAACAAGTTTTCAAATTTCTGTGGTTTTTTAAGTAAATTTTAGAAAAAATTAACAAATTTTCAAGCCTTAAAGAAAGATTTATTAAAAACTGTTAAAAATTGTAGTATACTTTTAGGCGTTAAAAGGTTTTTTTGCCAAAAAGTTTAAAGTTTAAAAATTCTAATGAAAATTTCAAGAATTTTCGAAATTTGTTTAAAAGAAATGAATTTGAATTGCTTATATCTAAAGAAATTAATGGAAATAGCTAAAATAAAGTTTGATAGTAAATCAAATAATTTGTCATTTTTTTCAAATTTTAATTTTTTACAAAAATTTTGTTAAAATTTCAAAAATTTTTAAAAAAAATAACAAATAAGTTTTCATTTTCTTTGGTTATCTAAGAAATTTTGGAGAAAAAAGTAACAAATTTGCAAGTTTTAAAGATAGAATTATTAAAAATTGTAGTATACTTTTAGGCGCTAAGAAGCTTTTTGCCCAAAAACTAAGTTTTAAGTTTAAAACTCAGAAAATTTTGTTATTTTCAAACTAAATAATCTTTTCTATAGCTAAATTTGGTCCTACATGCTGGATTATTGCTGTGATTTAAAGACAAATTTAAAAAAAAAGTTTAGCTTAATTAAATTTGTGTTCAAAACTTAAAAATTGTAAAATTTTTTTTAAAGAAATTTTGAAAACCAGATTATCTAATCATAGCGAAAATATTTTCTTTTTCAGAAAATAAATTCCCGAAAAAAAAATATGAATTTTAAGAACTCAAAACAAAATGGCGTAAAAAAATAACTACAATTTTTTTTTAAATTTATCATAAATCATTAAAAAAACAGAAACAAAATCATAAAACATGAGTGAAATAAATAAATAAAACAATTGGCAAAACAACACTAGAAAAAAAAAACTTAAAAAAAATTAAGAAACAAATAAAAAATTAAAAAAAATTAAAGTAACGCCCATTTGAAATTAAATGAAAAATATTTTTAAGGTGAATTCGTAACATGAGCTAAAACATTTATTATTTAAATGTTTTGGGGTGTTTCTTTAACAACAACAGCAACAACAACAACAACATTAGTAACAACAAATTTCAAATAATTAAACTTGTTTTGTTTTGTTAAGTATTCGATATGTGATAGCAAAAATTGTTAATTTGGCAAATGTATTTTGTAGCCAAAAACAAACAAACAAACAAATGAAAAAAAAGAACACATTTTAAATTGTTTTTAAAAACATTAATATTTAGCTACTGTAAACTATACAAATGATTCCTTATAGTAGATAAAAAATAATACTAAATAATAAACTAAAAGATGTTAAGCGAAATTGTTATCTTCAAATAACAAAAAATAACAAGTACAAAAACATTATATTCGGCTATGACGAAACTTATATACCCTTCATTTAAGTTGGTTAATACAAAAGATGAAATCCTCCAAAAATAGCCTAATCCATTCCACCTTCCAGATGCTCCTATCCGCTAACATGTTGCTCGGAAAAATTCTCCAAAAATCATAAAAATTTTCAGTGAAACAATGAAGT